>PVJO010011157.1:0-62891 GCA_004026905.1 Hystrix cristata
CTCTTTGTTGATGTTCTTGTGTTTTCATGTTTGTTATTATTCAACCTAGAGGTACATATTATAAAGTTAATAAATGGCATTTATAGAGATTGTGCATTTTTACAAATACCAATTATCTATGTGTAGTTATAAATCATTACTAACACTTCAGAAAATTTTCTCATATTCTGTTCTATTTTTCGTTAATTATTTTTTATTTCTTTTCAAATGGCAGGTTTACCCATCACCATAAATTACATTTGTATGTGTTTCAATTTTACATATATAGTACATATGTTGCTTCTTTCTTTCATTTAACAGTTTATGAAGTTTATTCATGTCCACATAAAAAAGGAAGGATACTTCTGGGCTTTGAGAGACAGGGAAATAAAAGTAAGAATCCTTCATCATTTGGAGCCCTTGAAGGACCATGACTCCAAAAAATATTTGAGAAAATATGGAATCCTTTCTCTGTCATGCTTTAGGCAGAAATAACTTTTATGAGAAAGTTATGCTTGAAATTAAGTCTTTCCTGGATTTGTTATGAAAATATTAACTAAGTGATTTGTGAAAATCCCAGGCTTGGAAAACACTGTAAATTTGGGCTGGAGCTAATGATACTCTGTAATGGAACATGAAAGTAAATGGAAAGCTGTTATAAAATGTCTCAACAGTATAGACCTCATGAAATTCTCACAGGAGAGAGACAGTCATGGCCTATTGGAGGTTTAAAAACTAAAGTTATAAATAGATAAGGAAACAATCTAGAGGATACAGTTGTAAGATGTTTAGGAGCTTGAACTAGTTGGGCATAATTCTGATATAAATATATTTTTAAATATTTTTTAAAAGAAGATATTGAAGTCACAACAGAAGAAAGACACTAGGTCAAAACAAACAAAAAAAATGAAAGCCATTTTCTTTGAAAATACAATAAAATAGGTCATCATTCACATAAGTTACCAAGAAATTCAGGGTACCATTTTTAAATCATTTAGAATATTTTGAACAGTTTTATTAAAATACGTTGATACTTTAGATTGAATATAAAATCTTTAAAAATCTGCAACATTTTAAATGTAGCCTCCCCAAAGACAACATTTGAATATAATCATTACCATTAAAGAAAAAAAAAAAGGGTTTTTTTCTTTCAGAAATGATGATTTCCCATGCTAATAATAATTCAGTTATGGGAAAACAGTTATTTTTAATATGAATTATTTTGGAGAACAGAGAAAGAGGAAATGTCTTCAGCTTAATTGTTATACCATATATAAATAAACCTAAATTAAGACAAAAATGACAAAAAAATTGGTCAATCTCCTATGAATGTAGAATATTTATAATTTAATAATATATCAAAAGTAAATATTATCTGACCATGTATAACAAAAATCAAATGTAAAACAAAACAAAAACATCACCATTGAAGATTTTCCTATGAATTTATGGGTACTTCAATATTGGAATTGTCTTCCTTCAATACACTATACTAACGTATTAAGGAGAAAATAACCTAACCATGAAAAAGATGCATAAAAATTTATAAAATTCATCAGTGACTTGATTCTACAAAAATTTTATCATCAAGCTTGGAGTAAAATGAGATTTCTGAGAGATGATAAATACATGCCTTCAACTTTACATGATGTTAACAACCATTTCTTTAAAATATTATTATCATTTAAATTCTTAATAGAATTTTACTTGCTTTAAACAGAAAGTAAATTTTTTAAAAGGTTGTTAGAAAACAGAAAATATAAAGTTGGGTCACCTTGAGAAAAAATAAAGTTGGGTCACGCTCTGGGCAAGCTGCGAGGCACAGGGCTACTGCTGCCCCGGCAAACCACACGCTCCTGCATGCAGAGTTCCCACTTGTGTCCCAGCGTCTCAGCATCACACAGCAGACGCCTTGCTGTCTTTTCTGCCCTGTAAGCTTGATTTGGCAGCTGCCAGTACCACTGCCGAGGCCATACAATACGGAGGTGGTCCACTCCCTCTGCCGCTTGCTCATTATTAGCCGAGTCCCCAGTTTCAGCCCAGGGTTCACCTTTGGAGGAATAAAAGCCCCGAGCTCCAGTAGAGTAGAGCTGGAAAAGCGAGAAGCTCACATTTTTAGGTTTCATTTTTAAGGGTGCTCTCTCTCCCTCCCAGTGTGATTTCTTAGAGGAGAGGAGGAGAGGAGACAGCTGGTCAAAGGAATGACAAGTAGCTGGCACAATCAGGAGCAGGAAATACTGACCACTATCACTCACAGCTTCTCTTCCTCTATTTACAGATAGATACAGCATGATCTAGAAAAGAAATAAAAACTAAAGGTATTAGAAAGAAACAAAACCTTCCTTTTGCACAGATATATAATTCCCTACAGAGACAATGTAAGAAATTTAAAGATGAGCTTTTGAATGAATGAAATTTAGAATCTTGGTGGAAACAAATCAGTATATTAAAAAAATCAATGGTTTTTCATGCCCAGAAACAGCACATTAAAAATAGAATTTTAATAAATGTGCCATTCAAAATAACAATTAAACAACTAAATACACAAGAATAATTTTAATAAATGTGCCATTCAAAATAACAATTAAACAACTAAATACACAAGAATAAATTTAATAAATGTTGTTTAAAGACTTCTCAATATAACATTGTTGCAGGACTAATAGAAGATTCTGAAAACAGGAGAGTTTCTATTCCTACTTGGGTCTTTGTTAGGACATTTTGGCAACTAAGAGAGACAATTCTCAAATAACTGTACACATTATTATTCCCCTTGAAATGTCTGCTGCAATTTAAAAAATCTAAACTCAACAAATCAAGTCTAAAACTTTCAAACAAAAAATAAAGCACAAAGAAATGGTAGTAAAACAAAATTTAATTGTTTGGTAATGACATCCAGAGTATGCTTATCCTCCTACTTAGGCAAGAAATGATGTGCCATTAAGAATAAAAGTTGCTGTAGGATTTTGTTAACCTTTTTAAGATTAAAGAAGTTCCATTCTATTCTTAGTTTGCTGTTTTTAATCATAAAAGGATATCAAATTTTATCAAAATGTTAGGCATCTGTTGATATAATTGAGCCCTTTATTTTTCCCCTTTATTAATGTGGTGACTAAGTATCATGTCATCCAACTTTCTTCCATTCCTTTGATAAATTCTGCTTCACTGTGATTTTAAAAATAAAAAATACAGCTCACTATATACCATATTAATTTCGTTACAAATTTCTGCAGTTAGTTTAGGAAATGAAGCTTGCTCACATTTTTTTCCTATTATGATACCTATGGGGAGGGGTCTCCTTTTTCAGCTTTCTGCAATCAAGTAGGGATCATTCAGTTCTTGGAAGACTATAGAACTCACCTGTAAAACCTACTAGATCTGATTTATTTCTATATCTTTGGGGGTATATTTTAAGCTACTGGTTTTATTTCCTTAATGGTTTCTGATTTATTCCACATCATTTAGACTCTAACTTCAACGGGTCTCTTGTGATACTGACTTGTGTGCAGCCCTCTTAAGCCTTTCTAGTTCTACTTCCACAACCAAACCCTACAGTAACCCTAGTGTGCTTTCTGTAATAGAAGGAACACATCCCTCTTCCCTACTTACCACTTGATACAGATTCATTAAGAAATATTAAAGTAGAAATCCCGTACAACCCAGTCATTACCCTGCTGGGTATCTTCCCCAAAGAGCTAAAGACATCATATTACAGAGATACTTGCATACCAATGTTTATAGCAGCATAATTTGTAATAGCTAAATTCTGGAAGCAACCTTTATACCCATCAATAGATAAGGGTATAAACAAAATGTGGTATCTACACATAATGGAATACTATTCAGCTATAAAGAATGACAAACTAGAGTCATTTATAGGAAAATGGATGGACATAGAAAATATAATATTGCGAGAAATAAACTAGACTCTCAAGCTTCAATACCATATGGTATCCCTCATTTGAGCGAGGCAAAATACAAACAAAAGAAAATGGTAAACAATGGATACAAAAAGACAAAGGATCTGATACAAGCTAATAGACAAAGGGTCCAAGGAAACAAGAAGAGGGCAAAGGGGGAGGGGAATGGAAATCCAGAGGAATAATGTTATCTTAAAAGTAAGAACCAAATAGCCCAAACTTAAAACAGTGACACATATACTAGGTACTACAGTAACCTTATGTAGTTGTGACTTAATGCTGCATCTATGTGGTTGTTTACATTACTCGTTGTTATAAGCAAAAGGCACAATGTATTGTGGTTTGTAAATTTGTGTAATGCCCTTTAAGTTTGAGTAATTTGGGATAAATTTTAATAAAAATCTATAAAAAAAGAAAAGTATAAAAATTTAACTTTGAAGCAAGTTTGGAATTTTGATTAATTTTAGAGATAGGTACTTTTCGTAACTGAATTGGGGTTGAACTGCAATTAAACCACAAGACTTTTTGTTATTTAAGATAAATTTAAAAAGTTGTGAGACAGTGGAAGTTTTTTTTCTTCCATAGGGACATGAAAGAAACTTTTCCCACTTTATACATTTTAAAGACTGGTGAGAGAGAAGCAGCGTTCTGGTCGACAAGGAGTCTTGTTTGTTTGGTACACCCATAACACATACTTGGTACATGTTTTTAAGAACTTGATTCATATTTCCTCCCGTATGGATTAATATGAACTCTCAATGAGATGACTTTTCTGTACTAGAGAATATTTGTATTCATTTTCTTTTGGTTATTATTTGCTGATCTTCATCCCAATTGCTAGAACAGAGTCGAAGTCAGAAGAATAGACTGTTATGCACCGTTTGTGTCATGTTTTTAATGGGGTCCATTTATCTAAATGAAGTAACTGCCCTGTATTTATTCCAAATGCCCCTGGCGGAACCTGAGCATCCCTAGGCTGTAGGCTCTGTCAAAGGGGACTTGGTAACTGGAGGACTTTAGGGATTTACTCTCAAACTCTATTTCTTCCTAGGAATGTATGTTCTTGCTAAGTAAAGAAACTATCCTGAGTAGAATTGGATGCCAGTGGTCCCCAGTATTGTGAAGGGAAAGGAACCACAGATACGTGATCTCATAGTGCATCATATTTACTGGGTTTTCCAATGGGCTCTGCAAAGTTAATACCATATTCTGATAGGTAGGAACAGTGCAGTTTTTTAAACTGCCACGAATAAGCTATACGCTCAGTGTACTTTTTATCTCCTAGGTGAGACGAAGAGAGCCTTTTATGTTTGGTAGAGTAACTCCAAGAACGTACCAAGGCAATAGGAAACAGTTGGAAAAGAAAGACGATGCCAGGGAAGTTGTTGCTAATCATGAATTTCCTTGGTTGGTCACATGGAAAAATTTGAGCCTGATAATTCTTTTTGGACAAATAGCAAGTGTAGGGTTTTTTCACGTGAGATATTTTTCTGAGTTGGGACTGGTCGAAGCAGAGCTGAAGTCATGTAGACTCTGATATGTAGTCAAATACAAATTCTAAAACTTGATTTGTCAGTGGTGATGGGGGCACATAAATAAAATCTGGCCTTAAATTTAATTATATCAATAGGACCACAGGTATCACGTTCACATGTTCAAAACTGATAGTTGATGGATTTTTTCTTATATTAACCATTTAAATAAGATAATTATTTGCCATTCTGTGACCTTTAATTATTATGCTATGATGGACCGACATAGTTTGAAGGGAAAAAACTGCTTTATGTGTCATTTAAGATTTGTTTGAACACATTTAAACTGCAGAAGAGACTGCTTGGAAAAAATGCAGATTTGGCTCCCAAGAGCTTCCTATTACCTTCTGTATCAAGACCGTTATTTCAAAGTTTATCACAGCGTAATTTCAAGGTGACCACCTGTCAAGGAGCTTCTGGGGTAAAAAAGGAAAATGCTTCCCTGTCTTATTTGTGCATTTATTTTTATAAATATTTCTAATTTTCCAGAGGGTATTAGAGACTAAAATTGTAATGGGATGGTAATAGCGGTGAGTCAATAATATGAATTCTCAGTGGATGTAAATTTCATGCCAGTTTTGAGTGATGAAGGTAAAAGCTACCATGGAGTCTAGAAACACATTTATTAGCAGATGTTGAGGAGAGATCTACATGAATAACAAAGTCTGTCCCGTTTGTATTGACAGATCTCAGTTTCTTCTTGTCCCAGGAAGCACATTGTAGTTTGTACTGAGTTGAGTCATAATTAAGCTGTAGTAAGAAAATATCTAAGTAACAATTATTTGCAAATGATCAGATTATAGTGAGCTTAGCTTAAGGCATCTCCAGCTGGAGTGATTCCTCCATTATTAGCATATGTCTGTTAATAAAATTGACTCATATGTAAAACAATTACAGACATTTGAAAGGCTGGGCAGAGCAATTAAAAACAGATAAGGTTGTTCTTGTGACTGGGTCTTAAAATAAATGAAGAAACTCAAGTGATGAAACTAAAGTTACTCAGCTAAAGATTACAAGATCTGATAAGGCAGTGAGCGTGTTTTGAATCTGTTGTCTCAAATGTGATGTGTTGTCCCATCACACAGGATGGTTTGATAGAATGGAACTTAAAACACTGAAGGCACAGTGCAGGATTCAGAAGAGTTTCTGTTGTCTTCCTGAGTTTACTCCTTGCATATTTCAGTGAAAGCAGAGGAGAATGATCATTGAGAAAATGGAATTACAGAGTAGCTTGGTTGGAACAAAACACTATACTTGACTTTCAAAAGAGCAGGGGTCTTGGTAAACGGAAAGGAGAAGAAGGCAATTTGTAGGCTTATTTTTCTAGAGCATTTTTGGGGAGCTGGGGCTGCTGGGAACTGAACTCAGGGCCTTGTGCTTGCCAGGGAAGCACTCTACCACCTAAGCTAAATCCCCAAGCCCTAGAGCTCTTTGAAAGAGAAGAGGCTTCATCTTCTAGGAACTTGTTAATCTTTCCTTCTCCCTAAATCTACTGTTTTAGCTCTTTAAAATACATTAATCTGCAGTTTCTCACTTTCTCCTTTCCTATGTCCCTTTTACATGATCTGGGAGAGCTGGCTATAGTTCTGTACCATCTTTACAAATTCACGATTTTACTGCGAGAGATGTTGCTGAAACTGCCGAGCTCTATCCATCCTCACATCTTTCAACACACTCTTGATAGCTGTATTAGCAGAAGTGTAACTCCAGTGAGGAAAGTGTTAATATTGTAAGCTCAGTACATGTCTGAAGGGATAACATATGGAAAAACTGATGGAAAATTACAAATTGAAAACTGCTTTAAAGAAAGCAGAAGATACTTTCGCTGGTTAGATATGTTAAACTTGAAATTTTCTTAGTGATTTGAATCATTTGGAAATTGGTTGAATCATATATTCCTCTTTGAGAGACATTTCCTCTATCTCTTTATTTTTTTTTACAGACTTACACTTTTCTCAGATATCTTTTCGAGGTATAACTCTTAATTTTTCTTTGTAAAAATCCTACAGTTTTTTAAGTGCTGGAATCTTGAAGAGGTTAATAAACAAGTAAAGAAAAGAACCATTTGTGAATCTTCAATATCACATTAATTTCTCTTTTTAAAATGAGAAATATGTACAGTTTTGTAAAATGATATAAACAATATGATTGAAAAATACAGTGAATGTATAAATTAAAAAAAAATACTACAGTAAAAGACACATTGCCCCTAGTCATTCTTAAAATATGGTCCCTCACTTAAAACACACATATTCTGTCATTCTTGTCATTTTCTCAAGGAATATTAGAAGTTGCTTTTCATGAATGCATCAGTGCACTATACTGGCTGACATGATGTCCCGAATTGATTCACAATATTTACCTTCCGCAGTCATTTTGCCCTTAAGGAAGAGCAGGAGGTCACATGGTGCTAGAGCTGGTGGAAAGGCGGATGAGGATACACTGTAATGTTTTACAATCCTGCCTTTCTGTTGGATGGCGCTCAACAGCAGCATTCACCATATTTTTTATCACATCTTGTAAATTTGTGAGAGAGGACTTCCAGAACTGTTTCAGAAAGAGGAAAAATGATAGAATAAACATGTGCAAGGCAAGGGGGAGTGTTGTGCAGAAGATTAATGGTGAGGTGTTTTTTTGTACTATAATAATTTTTTAAAATTTAACATACACTGTATATTTTGATTGCTTCTCTTGAACAGAAGTTGTGATATGGGCATCGTAAGTATTTAATTATTGCTCTTGAACAATTTACTTTCAATTTTAGCAACTGAAGCAAAGATAAAAGAATACTTCCCAGAATGAGATAAGTTAAGAATTGTTGTTTTATTTAATATTCTCTTCTGAAAAAAAGATGCCCTAGTGTGAATCCCAAATTTTAAATGTTGATAATATCTCTGAAGTTGTCAGAAACTTGCCTTTTGTAATGACCTTCAGGATTTTGTAAGATAATTAGCATGTTATTTTTGTATTAACAAAGCTGAATTTTTTATATTATTTTTCCACATGTTATTTAGAGTAACTGTTAAAAACTTGATTATATAGACAGGACAGTTATTGTTGCTTTTTCCAGATAAACAAATTGGGGTAATAAGAAGTAAAACAACTTCTCCATATCAATTCAACTGGTATGTAAAAGAGTTAGGACTGAAACAAAGGATATTTTACTCCCAGTCCAAGGTCAACGAACACAACAACAAATAAATGTATATGTTCATAAAGGATTTAGATAAATCGCTAGATGTCACATCCATCACAGATTATTAAAGGTCATCGGGTGTTCCTAATATACATTGCCTGCTTCTTCAGGCTAATGTCATGGAGGGTAGCCATGCAATCCTCTGTAAAACCCTTTGCTGTCACTGTTGGAGACAGAATCCTGGACTCCAGGCCCATTGGCCTGTCCCAGTGAGCCATTTCTCAAGTCCTTATCTTTTGGATACAGAAGCATATTACCAGGGAGTGTGAAGGGGAAGTTGACTTTAATCTTAATTGCCTGCATAACAGTATTTTTAAATGATCTCACTCTGTAAAATATAAAACCTTAACACTGCCGTAGAAGTCAGGAATCCTAGAGCAGAGCAAAGGTTATTAGAAAAGTCATGCTTGTACTAACCATATCTTCTATCTCTCTGACTTTGCCATCAAACTATAAATGTGGTTCCGAGCAGACCGTGGCCAGATTATAGAATTTACAGTTTGTGCAACTATACTGCCCTTGCTCATTTACATGCCGGCACAGGACAGGTATTTATCTGAATATTGATACTTTTTGATGTTAGACTGTTCCTCTAGATGTGTTTTCAAATAATCTGTTCATGAAAATAGCTCAATGCAGATTATGGTCGCAATGTGTGTGGCTTCTTCTCTGATGTACAGTTTTCAATCAACATTTAAGTTTTACTATGTTTGTACAGCAATTAAATCATTGACCAGGGAGTTTTAGACCCATTTTACTAAAAGAACTAGAGAATCCAAATTACGGGTTCCAGTATCATAGTGCCTGCATCTGTTCAGAAATGTAAGATAAATACAATTCAGCTTTGTTGTAACTGTCGTGAATATTTCTTTCCTATTTTGTTAATATGCTTGTGCATATGTATACATATATGAAGGAGATACCTTTTTATAATTTAATGTTGGTTGAGTTGATGTCAGTACTTAAATACTGTTAAGTCTATGTTATAATATTTAAATTATGGAATATTAAGATTAAGTACAACCCAAAAAATACTTTGCCTGCTATTTTTGGAAGGGAAGTAGTGCATTTCCATATGTGTATGGGATAGTAGTATCATGTTAAATGTAATTAAGAACTTGCTATTTCATTTGGAAACTAAATATGGTTTCAGGAGATGTTTCAAGTTGACGGGGGTAGATTGTAACTCTTAGTCATGATAGGACAACATGAATGGATTAGGAAATGCTTACCAAATTAGTAAATCATGGTTCTGAGCATATCTACTGATGGTTGACTTGTCGGCCAGCAAACTGAGTGGAGAAGACCCAAACTGCTTGTGAGTGGCACCAACAAATAGGCTTATAGCCTGGATGGAAGAAAAAGGGAAATAAAAAGGAAATGTGCCCATTTTGAAGGTTTTCTCTCTTCCTCACCAGGTCTGTTCCTTTCTGCTAGCACCTTTGGACATTTATCTCCAGGTCTCCTGTTTCTTCAGCCTTCCAATGCAGACCTAACCAGCGACTCTCCAGGGAGCTTCCAGGTCTTCAACTTTGAACTAGTGCTGCATCCTTCATCCCTCTTGTTCTGCAGCTTCCATCTTCTTGGCTGAGCAGGTAGGGACTCTTCCAGCTCTCTAGTATGCTTTGCTTGCATCACAAATTATCCCACTGCTGATCCTGCAAGCTCCCCTAATAAATCCTAACATCTATATATATATATATATGTATGTAAAATATATATATATCTTTTTTTTCTATTGATTCTGTTCTGGAGAACTCTAATACAGATTTCAATCACAGGCATATACTTTATATATAGTTTTTGGTATTGAAGACCTGGATATCTCTAATTTTTCACTATTTTGTGGGCATAGACTTGTGACTTTTTGGACTTTGTGACTCTGTACCTTCCCAGGAACCTGGTACATGAGGGTTTTCCAGTATATGTGTTTTGGTGGATTCCTGTAACATTTATATGATGTGAGTAATATTACTGTGGAAAGGAACAGATGGTGGAATCACCTGGGGCATCCATAGCTCTTGGGCATGCATTTTCCTATTTAGTTACTGGATCTAAGCTCCTATGAGGCCCCCTTGCAGGGACCATCTGCAACCACATGCAACGTGGCAGAACATCTTTTTTCCACATCCTTATCCTTGCCACAGATTATACCCTCAACTGATTTAATGAACTATGTTTACATGGAGCTCTGCAGTAATACTACTGTCTGAGGACAGAAGAGACAGTGCATCTTCTTGTGTGAATAAATGGAGTATCTCTAAAAAATGTAGTAATAACACTATGCTCAGCATTTCTACATGTGGAAAATTAAGGAAACTTGTTATGAGTTTCTCCAAATCAAGCTGTTGCATTTGTTCAATGATACCAAGTCAGAACACAAAGATACACATGGATTTTCAAATGCTTCCTGCATTTTATTTTTTTTCTTAAATCTGACCAACAATTGCAGGGCTCTTCCCACTCCCCATTCCCCCCAAAACAAACATGTTTAATACATGTCTAAAAGGAAAACCACGTGTTCCAGTAGTGATCTATGCTACTTCAGGTGAATTTGTTTGGATCCACAGATAGTTGCCTGGTAAATAAATGCTAATTTGGGACTGTAAATGATTGCACGTGAAGCCTGCATATGAATAGCTAATACTTATGGGAAAATTCCAGTTTTCCCATAAGTAATATGAGACACCTTAAAAGAAATGCTAGAACTGTGAATACCTTAAAAGAAATGCTAGAACAGATGATTTTTTACCTTGAAACTTTACTTACCTAATTAGTTTACCACTGTAAAAGTAGGAATTCTGGGTTACTTGGAATATATTTGCTTATTCTCTAGTAAGGGGATTTTCTTAATGCTAGAAATAGCAGGACATGATTTAGACGGGAATGAAGCTCCAGAAACATACACAAGGAACAATTTATGAAATAATATGCTAAAAATAATGAACAATAAAACTGCTGCCTATTGTGGTAAGAATCTTCTTATGGAGGTGGTCATTAATCAATGAGATCATTCGATGTGGAAGCCTTCCATAGGTGGAGCACAAGTATATGAAAATATTTCTATTAACAGTGTAGTAAGACTATATAGGTCACCTACATCAAGTTTGTGAGTATTTGTACTAACTTCTAATATATGTGCTATTATACGTGGAATACTTTTTTTTTTAATACTTTTTAATGTAGGTTCTCTCACTTCATTTTCAGCTCCAAATGATAAGCTAATCATTATATTCTCATTTGGCAGATGCATTATTTGAGAACTTAATTTTCCTGTGGTAATTCATTTTTAAAGTAGAAGTAGCACTACTTAAAGACATGTCTGTCTGATTTAGAGCACATGATCTCACCATTACTTTACAGTGTCTCTCCAATGACTTATTCAAGATTAGAAAAAAATAATTGTACTTTTTTTGGGGGAGTGTTGGAGATCAAACTCAGGGCTTTACACTTGCTAGACAAGAGCTCTACCACTGAGCTAAATTCCCAACCCCTTTTTTACTTCTTTTTGTCTTAAGAAAAAAGTAATTATATTATAAAACCATTTGGAATGAAGGATGAACAATAACAATATTGAATTACATGAAAACAAATAGGCTTGTGCTAGAAGTCAAAAGTGCAACTGCAAACTATGTGAGACAAAGAGATTTGATCTAGTAAAATGTTATGTGAAAAGAAGCTAAGGTAAGGGAGTTGTAATCAGGGAAAGTCATCATTTTGATGTAGCTTCCCAAATTGGACTATGTTAGCAATGTTTCTACTTGGAACTACTCTAGTTTGGATGTGATAATTTTTCATTCTCTAAAACAATCTCTATTGGGCAGGAAACTTAGCATTCATAGTACCTACTCCCTTATACAGTGTTATATCTTCACAATGAAACATTCTACTTATAAAACACCCTCTATAAGAGCATTTCATGGCCTAGACTTGATAAATTAGTAGATATGTACTGGGCAGATGACAGGAGATAATAGGAAAACTGTACTGTGAAACAATTAGAAATTACTATTTTTTGGGGGGGGTGCTGGGGATCAAACTCAGGGCCTTGTGCTTTAGAAATTATTGAAGCTATTTGCATCCTAGTTTAAAAGGAAACTTTGAAGCAAAAATTTCAAGAGGGTAATTGATTGGAAGTTGTTTATTCTGTGAAACATTTCTGTACATGTATAATATATTTTCTCCCTTATCTGTCTAATTTTCATTGGATTTCAGTCATTTGTAAATAAACCATCCTAATATGCTAGCACAAAGTTTCCAAAACTTGAAACCATGTAGAATAAAAACTTCCAGAAGAATCTGGATTATTTATTCTGAATAAAAGGTAAGAGAAAATAGTGTTTTCCAAAATTCTATGAAAAAAAAAAAACATGGCTCAGGAGTTTAGAGTTGTATTGTGAGCCCCAGAAAGCAGAAGGGAATTCAGTGAATCCAGGATGAAATAATTAGAAATGGCCCAAACTGAAAGTGCTATCTTGGGAAGTGGGGCCTCCCTTATCACTGAATAGCTTGTGGGGAGGCTTCTTTCTAAGACATTGTCTAGGGCTGAGATAAGCTGTTAAGGTTTCATTCACTGTTTTAGATCCTATGATTCTGTGTCTTGTGGGTGTAAGGCCATTGCAGATTCACTTACTTCTAACTTTTTTGATAGAATGCCTTCCTTTTCTGTCTGTATTCTCTGAATACATATCAAGTCATACATTTGCTTGAAAACCTATTTTTAGATGCACAAAAACTGCATAGATTTAGACTGAGATCAAAATATTCAGGCAGCACATCAGGGTCCCCAGAGCTTTCTACACCTGAAAAGAAGAAAAGAAAAATCCAAACACTTTATTAGCAACTGTACCCTCTCCTTAGAACATACCGGCTTAGCCTGCTGCGTTCCCACCACTTAGTTTTCTCTCCTCCAGGGAGGCCCTCAAAGCCAAGCTCATCAGGGCTGCAAACATTCTCCCAAGGAACAAAGCACTCATGGCTAATGAACTGGCCCGGCAGGACTCGCCTGCTAATGGGAAACGGGTCCTCTAACACTTAGGTGAAAGATTTCTCTCTCTTCTCACCCCCCCCACTTTCTATTTTTTTAAACAGAAGGAAAACCTCTTTGATTATTATTAAGTTCTTAGGAGGTCATGAAAATCTCCTTGAACTGAACCACTAAGAATGTGTGACATGCTGAATTGGCCCAGTTGTTCTGCGATCAGCAAGGATTACACAGTATACAGACATATTATCCACATTTGCTTTAGCTCAGGATGTATTTACTCCCTGCAAATTGTGTACACCTGAAATTAGAAATAGATGAAAACATGGTGAGTGATGTGACTGTAAATGTTTAGTATTTCGCTTCTGGAGTAAGTCCCTGAATGGCAGAACCCGAAGCTTAGGCTTTGCCAGGATTAATTATTTTAAAAACAGACTAGCTCTACTCGCTGGTCCTGTGAGCGGAATGATCATGTCTTTATTCTGCTGTGTAATTAATCTCAACTTGCTCTGTTAGTGCTATCTCTCTTCTTTGGCTAATGGGAGATCATGGGCCCTACTAAGGTCCCTCTACTCTTCCCTGTATTACATAGTCCTTTGAGATACCTTGTCTTTTGCTATTAATTCTGTTAAAACTGCACCTTTATGCCAAATGTCTCAATTCTATACTGTCCATTGTTGATCTCTACAGAGCTCTGTACTTCTTATTTTCTTACAGATTCTTTTCATGAAATGATTTTTCAAGATCTACTAAAATGTAACTTGATAAGGAAGTTTAATTCCTCTCTGAAATAGTCACAGCCTGTGTCATCATCAGCATTGGGACCTCAGGTTCTGCTTTTTCCAGTCTTGGACCCTCCAGTGCACTCTATCTCATGACTCTAATGTGCATGTAATAGTCTCTCCCTAACTGTGGTGGTTACATCTGAACCCTCCTGCACATACCTGAAACCTGGGAAAATACTGACCCTCCATTCACTGTGGTTTTCCCAACACATACATACCTATAACAAAGGTTTTAACTTATAAATTAGACACAGTATGAGATGAACAATAATTAAAAATAAAATGGGAGAGTTACAATATATTGAAATGAAAGTGCATTATGTCTACTTTGCATTATGTCTCCTAAGTTGGAAATTGAGATGTTCCCTCTGGAAGTTTTCCTTAATTTTGAATATTTAAAACCTACAGATTAGTAGTTAAAATATTCCATTTCTGTTACGTAATGAAAATACCGAATTAAATTTGTAGTTAACAGATGTGTCAAATAAATATAATATGTAAAATAATATATGTGGATGTAATCTAAGTATTATAAATAAAATAGAGAAATGCAGAGGGTTGATGAAAAGTCGTGGTAAGTTATGATTAATTATGATTAATAATGTAGGGAGGTTAACATTTTACAATATTTTTCAAAAAAAAGTCAGAGTGGGTTTGTACGAAACGGAGTATCACCAAAAAGGTCTGCATGAGTCTGTCTCTTGAGGAATCCTGGATCTGAGGAGGGCACTGCAGCTTTTGGAATGCAGCAGAATCCTAATGAAAACTCTGTGTTTCCTGGATGAATAGCGTGCCCCTGAGGATTCCTCTAACTTTCTTAAGCCACGGAGCTATCTATAGTCCTGTCAGAACTTCAGCTAGCTCCCTGGCTGTGTAAAAGTGCTCCCACACTTATCAAGAGAGCTATGCCTGTTACTGGATAGATTTTTTTTTTTTTTGGTACTGGTGATAGGTCTAGTGATAGATGGGTCAATCTGAAGTTCTCCTCCAATTCTATCATGTGGGAGGACTTTTTTAAATTTTTGGTTTTGAAGATCAATCCCAAGAAAGTTTTAATTTAAAATGTCTTTTTCTTCCCTATGGTCCAGTCACTGCTATGCAAGAATGTAAGTGGCCGAACATTTTCTTAATTTTGAATCAATCCATAACCACCCTCTTGTGAACATGAGATTTAGCTCCAAGACATCGTTGGCTGTCCTCGATTTTATTTGTAGGGCTGTCACCATTAGAATTGGAGTCATTGTTTTCAAGCCCACAATCAAGATGGAACATCTGCATAACTTCTAATTCTTAGAGCCAGGATTATAAATTCTTTACATGAAGTTTATTTTCTGATTAATAGTTCCTGCTTCTGAGCATAGATGGGAACCAGGCTCACGCAGACACAGTAGGAGACATTATTTTCCTAATCTTTTGAGTGGTGTTCCTTATACAATTTTGTCACTTTGTGGACTCATTTTAGGTCATTGGAAGGTGAACCAGAATTTTCTGAATTCTTCGGTTTTCGTAGTCACCTCATTCCCATTCTTGACAGCCTCCACCTGGTGCACTGACTTTAAAGAAACACAGACCTTCAGATTTCTGAGCATCACAGGATTTTCCTTGTGTAAAACTCAACGGTGCTTTGATCTGGGACTGTGACCAAAAAAAGTTTTCTTAAGAAGCATATATAATTCTTCTATTATTCCGATGCATATTTTTTGAAGACAGGTTTTAATTTTATGTTAGAGAAATCTATGGGTATAATATTCTGACATTTTACTTCAATATGGTTGAGTAAATAGTACAATTCCTAAAGAAAACGGAGTAGGATAGTTTAAATAAAAATTTATCTCTCATAAAAATGACCGGGCTTAGTCGTCTATGTTTCTTACTTGATAATCTCATTTTAGACTGTTTTTTATTTTAGGGTCTGTCGATTGCAGTCCCCACTCTTGGAGCTACTTTCTTCATTAATTCATTTGAGTATCAGGAATACAATTCAAAATACTTACAGTATTTTGCAATCAAAGGGCGAAATTTATTCAAAATGTTATTTCATAGAATCCAGTGATATGCATCTGTGTGATTGCGTTTGGTTTTCAGGAACAAAAAAAAAATCAGAAAAACAAAAATAATGTTCTTTGAAAAGCAGAAGTGGTTTCTCTCTCTCTTTCTCCCTCTCCCTCCCTCCCTTCCTCTCTCCTGTTTTCCCTAATGCTATATTTTTCAGATAGAATGCAGGTCTTAATTTATATTTTGCAAGGACCACACAAATTTTATTTACAGATGACACAGAATGATACTCCATTATCTTCACATAGTTGCTCATAAACGTGTCTTGAACCTAAGTCTTTCTTTTATATTCAATGAGGAGTGCAGGCCAGCCTGTCTCAGTGCCTTTTTTGTATCTATTTACAGAAATCATTCTTTGGAACCTAAAGAAAAATGCCATAATTAAAACGATTGCCTCCTGTTGCATTATTGTACAGATTGAACATCACTAACATGAAAATTTCAAGTCCAAACGCTTCAAAAAATAAAACGATTTGAGTGCTGATGTCACAAATGGAAAATTCCAAACCTGACTTCATGTGACGATCATAGTCAAATTACAGGTGCATTAAACATACAGTAAGTAAGTTTGTATGAAACAAATAAATTTTGTTTAGACTTGGGTCTTAGCCCCAAGATATCTCATTACAGATGTGCCAAAATTCCAAATTGCAAGAACTCTGAAATATGAGACTTGTGATTCTAAGTATTTCAGATGAGGGATGTTCAATTTGTATCATTAAATCAGCTATTTTTTGAGAAATATTCTCTTTACTGTTTTTTCAAATGTGGGCACACCATCTGTGTTAGTTATTGCAAAATAATAATTAACTATAATTTAAAAACTTCTCAAGCTCAGTAATTTAAAATTATAACCCCTGTTCTTGGCCCTGTGTCTGAGGGTCAGCACTTGTAGTTCTGCTTTGAGATGCTGTTCAGCGTGTGTCCAAACTGACACTGATTAGGTTTAGTCCATGTGCATTTCCACTTTTCATGGGCAAACAGCTACCTGAGACTTGTTCTTGGCCTGGATATCACTGTAGTGAATGATAATAAGCAGAAACCTGTCATATCTTCTGCAACTTTTCCATGAACTAGCCATTCTTGCTTTCACTTCTCCCACCTTCCTTTGACCAAGTATGTCACATCAATCCCAGTATTAGTGAGCTAGATGATTGGACTCTGTTTTTACTGGAGAAACTCTACAGTCATTCATCAAAAAGTGTGGATGTACAACCCTGTTTAAGGAGAGTCATGAATTAATTGCAATAATACAATACCACACTAAGGTAAGAAGAATTCTGCAATAAGATTGCAAATATCTGATGTTCTTCCTTTCCACCACTTTTGTGGCAGTAGCATAATTATGAATTTGTTCATACGTTACTTCCTAGGCTTGAAAAATACAAAGAAATCTTCGGAGAATATTATCCACAGACTTGCCAAATATCTGGGATCATGTAAAGATGTAAAGTGATGTGAAACGTCACATAAAGAGCAGTATGTGCATACAGGTAGAAAATTAGATTATAACTCATTTTTAAATAGCTTACTATGTGATTTTAAGAAGAACTAATTATTTAATAACCATTCTACTGCCACTCAATATTTTAAGTTATTTCCTCATATTCAAGGGAAATTATTAGTATGATGCAATTTCCCCTTTAAATTGAGGAATAAAAATTAAATAAATAGTAATAAATCCAGTTGTAGCCCACACCTATGTCCTCACTAGCTCCTTTTGTGCAGTTAATATTTACATTAGAATTAAAATATAACAAGTTCAAATATCTTGTTTTCTACCACAGAAAGGATTTAATATTAAAATAATGGGTCACTGGTAAATGTTACTATAGTATTGTGATAATATAATCACATAAATTCCATAGGAGATTCAATTATTTCAACTTATAAGTTGTGTAAATAAATAATTTTGTTGTGTACTTACACAACATTTTAAGTATTTTAATACCTACAGTATGACATCTTGTGTATTAAAAAAGACAACAGAAAAAGGACACTTGGTTGCCATCTTTCAAAAATACACACATGACAATGATCAAGACCACTGTAATTTAAGTCCGATTAAAACCCTTTCTATTTTTTAATTTGAAAAGCAGTTGGTATCACGAAATACTGTGCCGAAGAATCACCCACATGTGATTTAAATCATTTGACATTCTCATAAGCAGAACTTAATCAGGAGAGTGTAGTGAAAAGAAATGTGTGTACTTTATAGACAGATATGTATTTCATACCTGGCAAGTAAATCCAGGGCAATTAAGAAAAGAGGAAAGAGTTCACGGAGCGATAGTTAAAGAATGTTAAGATTTTAGACGTATTTCACTATACTTGTTAGACTTACTTTATTAAGATGAAACAGTGTGCAAAATAAGGATATGCGAAGGGATATACAAAATAAGGCAATCCTATTGAATGAAGTTTGTCAAAATAACATCTCAGGTGGAAGTAAAATATGTTGAAGAAGTCGAGGCAGTGTGTGCTCCCTGCTAATTCAGTCCGGCTCACGTGGATTCAACTTGGAGGGCACCCGTGGCGCGCCAGACCCGCTTTTAATAGTGTGGAGCTTGCAGAAAAGGACACTACTTTGTTCTGAGGCCTTAAGGAACTTGCAGTAATAGCAGTAACTGAAGAAGGCAAGTGGTTTTTATTTGCCTGGAATAAATTTGGTTTCTCACTATTTTAGTGAGGGACAAAGAAAGAACATTACCAAATAGACATTCTCCAGATGCTTTACTAGATAAAATGTCAGAGCAATAGGAAGCAGGCGTCTCCTGGGGTAGCAGGTTTCACAGCTGATGTCTCTTGACCGAGAGAGTTTTGACTTACGCTGTTTTACTTATTCCAGGGGACAGGGAGGCCATATGTGTTGGCAGAGCTGTGATAATGAAGTGGAAAACAGAATATGTGTGAAAAGTCGAGCCCTACAAATTTTGTCCTGTTAAAGCTAAATTCTGTTAGCTTGTTTCCTTTAATCAGTTTTAAGCAAAAATTATAAAAGCAAGTAATTGTTATATAATGCAATGGACTCACTAGAATCTGAGTAAAAATAGATTCTGATATCAAATTCAGAAAATTTACCGCAATTGATATTTAATACATGGTTTTATTTCAGACTTTTGGCTCTAAACATATTCCCACCTACTATTTTACTCTTAGTGTAAATTCAGTGAGATTTCCTACACTTTCTCCTGCTATGGATAGAGTAAGCCGAGTGGGAAGGAATGTTTAGAGTGAGGACTCCTGGGCCCTGTAAGCTTTTCAGACATCAAAGACGTTTCAATCTTGTTTGATGTTTCCTCCTTAGAAAGGCAGAAAATTGGACTGTTGCTTTTTTAGAAAGGTTCTAGCTTTCCTTCAGTTAAATGAAAGAGACCATTAATCCCTGTAACTGTTACTGGAGTCTAGATCTTGATTTAAATTCTGTGTACAAATAATTATTAGAATTTCACTGTGGTGTGTGTGTGTGTGTGTGTGTGTGTGTGTGTGTGTAAGAGCTTATGTCTGAACTGATATTTGCATGACACTTTAGGATTTGTGGATTTTTGTGGGTTGTCTCTGATCTTTAAAACTTCCTGAATGTTCAGACTTAATATTCTCCTTGGGGATATTTGACAAGCAACTCTGCGGGTCCTTGGCGAGAAGCCTGAGAGTGCTGTTGAAACGAAGTCATTTATTTATTTTCAGTCCCGAACATTAATGCCTCTTCTTCCAGGTCAGAAAACCTTGTTCTCTCTTTTCTTTAGGCCAAAATGTCACCTTCTTAGTAAGGCCTTTTCTTTCCAGCTGAAATACGGTATCATTCTTCCCTGATCAATTTCTGTCCTCTTTATCCTGTTGTATTTTTCCTCTTATCTCAGCGTCGTGTAATACATTATGTGTTTGTCTACCCAACTCCTCCCAATAAAATGAAAGACCTTAAAACCAAGGCTTTTTGTGCCTTATTCATTTTTATATCCTCAGGACCGATACCTGTGATCAGCAAAATTAATTGCTCAGTACATTTTTGTTCAATGAGTGAAAAAGCTGGGGAGTTTGTGAATGTGATTGCTTACTCAGATCCTGTCTCAACTCATATTTTGTTATGAGTGTGGTAGTTCTCATTAGGGGTTGTAAAAGGTAATTTGGACTTTTCAGTACTATTTGGTTGCGGTATATGAGGGCAGATATATGCTATGGTGGTACACGAGACTTTTTCAAAGTCATAACTATCTAGATATTTCTAGAATAATAGTCTTCTTTAACAACAGAATTTTTAGTCTTGCATTCATCAGCATAGTGATACACACACACGCATGCAAACACACAGAAACGTACACATATACATATACATGTCAATGACATGTATACATTACCCTAAAATTTTTAATGTTAGGTCTTTTATTAACTAAATTCACAACCGTTTCCTTTTTTAATCCATCCAATATTTATTTCTGTTACCCTTTTATTCTTGCACAAACTGAACATTTTACACTGTGTGTTAAATTGATCTAATATGAAATCCAGTTTAATTATTAAATTTAGTTCAATATTTAATTTGGTTTAATAAAAGTGATCTTGCATATAACATATGTATTTAATTGATATATTTAGGACAGGATAATTTTGAATAGGTTAAATATTTAATGTAGAGTAATTTTTTAAATTATTCAGGATTAAAAATAGAATAGATCTATGTTACCAAAGTAGCGAGCAGATAAATGTCATGATTTAATAAATTTCTGTTCACATTTATGAAATACCAAGATTGCTTAATTTCTGATCACCAATCTGTCCTTGTCTATGGTCTACGAACTCTATTTTATTAAGAAGAAAAGAAATTGGAAATATCCAGTATCACAAAATCTTTGTTTGCTTTGAGATACCTAATGCAAATGCTATTTTACCTATTCCTTTTCCACTTTTCTTAGTCATATTTTTAATGTATTACAACTATCAGTATGTCTTTTAAAATATAAGGTTTAAAATGAATTGGCACTATTATCTTTCATGCTTCTAAACTGCGCATTTTCCAAGATTGTTTGATGTAAGTTTCCTAGTCACAGCTCAAAATTATCCAATGTGTACACTCTCTTCTTCAACTCCATAGACAACTGCTAATTCCTTCCGTGGTATCTTTGACTTTCTTTTTCTCATCCTTTTGACCTCTTATCCCAGATTTTGTGTTCTTTCTTCCTAATGAATAACTCAAGCTTCATAACGATCTCTCTCTATATTATTACGGCTGTCTCCCAAATAGCCTCCACTGTCTGCTGTCAGTTTCTTCTTTTATTGCCAAAATTTCACTGCCCCGCTCCCTGCCCACTATCATCACCTGCAGGATGAATTAATATGCCTCTGCACTGTGCTCAAAGCCTTTCCAAAGTTCTACTGACTTACATTCTCAAGACATGGGATATATTTTTTATGTTTCTTTAGCAATTATCTGATGAAAGTGGAAAAAAAGCAAAGTGGGTGCTGGTCTATTACTTAAGTGTACTTATATTGAATAGAATATTCCTTTTCCTTCCAAGGTCACTCTGGTAGTTACATCATATTGCACCCACGTGAATCTGTCCTGCTCATAGACCTGCTCTAAGGACTCTATTTTTGTTGACTTGATGGAGTGATTGACTATGACAGGGAAATCCACATAGCAAGGAACAATAGCTGCCTGTGGTGACTCACATGGCCTCTGGGGACGTGTGTGGGCTGTGGGAGTTGACAGAGGCTTCTACCTGACTGCCAACAAGAAGCTGGTACACTGAGCCTTTTTGATCAAAAGGAAATGGCCTCTGCCAAGACACAAGGAAGCATGCATGTGGATTATGTTCTGGTCTAGTGTCCAGATGAGAATGCAGGTCGGCTGGTATCTTGCTGGCAGCCTTGTAAGACTCTGAAGTAGAGTGCTCAGCTTAAGCAATGACTCCCGACACACAGCAACTGTGAGATGCTGTAGTAAGTCTGTGTTGTTTTAAACTGCTAAGTTTGTGTTCATTTGTTATGTTTCAATGAAATTAATAAAGTTGTCAAACTTAATAATTTAGGCCAGGAAAAAACCACATCACTCATATTACTGTATTTCACACACTTAGAGGACCGTCACATTAATTGTTTTCCACCTCCGTGGAATGCTTGCTCAAATCTCTTTCTCTGTGTTCATGAGAGGTTTGCTCACAGGGTTTTCAGAAGCTCGGAACACATTTCATTTATCAAATGCTAGACCTGGTAACTACATTTAATTATATCACAACTGGGAAGCTTTTTTCCATTTCAGTTTTCTTTACATCTGCTTAGCCTGCTATAACATGACACTGTGGCCTGGATCATTTAAGCATCAAATTGTTTTTCATAGTTCTGGAAGCTGGAAGTTGAAGATCGTGTGCCAGAACAACTGAGTTATGGTGAGAGTTCTCTTCCTGGATTGCAGGTCGCTACCTTCTTCCTCCTACAGATGAGATGAGAGAGAGGTGGGATAGGGTAAGCTCTGGGTGTCTCTTCTTATAAGGGCGCTAACCTCATCTTTAGGGCACTATCTTCATGACCTTATCTAAGCTCGATTAATTCTCACAGGCTGTGTCTCTAATCACTATCACACTGGGGATTAGGAGTTCAACAGATGAATTTTGGAAAGGCTCAATTCAGTCCATAGAAGCATTCTTTGTTATCTCTTCAAATGAACCTCTAGTTTGCCCCTTGCATGAAATTCCGCCTTTGAGGCAGAACCACGCGGGAAAGTCTTTCATAGCAATAGCAGCTATGTCAAATATGATAATCATATCTCTCTTCCTTATATCTATCTTTTAACTTCATATTTACTTTGTGGCAGGTAATACTGAGTTTTTTGTGTGTAGAAGTCCTACATTATTTTCTTTTTAAGTACATTTATTTAAAATTTAATAGATTAATCATAAAAGGTAGCTATGACTTAACTATAAATACATGTGTTAAGATAAGTCATACGTGTTGCCCAGAGTGACTAAACTTAAGAAAATTTCTGTATTTGCATCAATTCCCACTTTGTGAATGTTCTCCTAACATCAGTCCACCTGCCTCCTTGTAAAGAAGGGCGTCCCTATTCTCTTATGTTACACCCTTAATAAGTCCACAGAACATAGCTCAAAATATTAAAACATATATTTTATATACGTATGCATATTAAAATGTGTTTCTCTTGATTTATTATAAACTCTCGATATACAGGGAAAGTCATGTAATTTGTGTACGTTTAGCATCTATGATGGTGCCTTGAATACGGGAGAAATATGCAGGTGATTTTTAAAATAAGATACTACTATATAAAAGATGTATCTGGCTGGTGCAGTCCTTAGCTAAATCAGGCATCTTCCTGAACTACATGACCACAAAAACTTCACAGAAGTAAAACATCAATAAGGACATATAAAGATACTATTAAATAGGAGTGTATAAGTGTATATTGATAAAGATACTATTGAATAGGAATGTATAAGTGTATATTGTATACAGAAAATTCAGTACTATTAAATATTGTGAATTAATTTCAATTAACTTAATTATATTCTTATTCAAATTTTAAAATTAAACAAATTAGTTTAGCTTCCAAAAAATTCATATATGCCAAAAAAGAAAGAGTTTTATGTAACAAAAGTTAGCAAGTAGATGACACTGCCCCTGTGTCATTAGTCACTTCTGTAATAAATTTGGAAACTTTGAAATCTTCATGATCTTTTAATTCAACCTATCAGCCATTTATTGAATTCCTACTAGAGGTTTTAAAAAGCATCAGGCACTATAAAACTATTAATGTATCATATAGTATTAGCTGATGAAGAATAGCTAATTAAAATAGGAAAAAAATTAAAAAACACTTGTTCTTCCCTACCATTTCTTTAAGACAATTCTTGAAAAACTATGTATTGCTAATATTTACCTAATATATTAAACTCAATTGTGTTGCATATATTTGGCTTCCTTCCTTTCTTCTTACCTTTCTTCCTTCAAATGTTTTTATGAAATAGACTATAAAACTGAATGATAAAGTTACACTATAAAAGGTATACATTTTAGGTAAGTAAATAACATAATAGCTAATAACAATAATAAATCTTTTAACCAACCAGCTTCTTCTATGAGGAAATAAATGGGAAATGATTTCTTTTGTCCATTTAAATGAAAGCGGTATCCACATGATGTCAACTATTTGTATGAGAAAATTACAGAAAATTTATGGTTATGGAACTGAAAGTGCTTTTAGTATTAGGAAAAATAATTTCATCTAAATATATTCAATCTTGAAGTTATTCTGTATAGTGGATGTTTTAGCACAGATAGATGTTGATGGAGGAGGGAGTATTTATATTGCCATGTAAACAGAAATAGGAGAGAAGAAAATCTGCTTATATCCAAATGCTTTAGCTGAACAAATACCAACCTTAATCAAAGGAAAATATTCCAGTTCCAGCTGCTTTTTTGAGGCCAAATATTTGGATTCTGATTTTTCCACTTTTTATCTTCAGGTTTTATGATCATGAGACACAGTGAATTAATTCTCCCCATGCTGAGAGAAAATGCTGTAGCATGGCTGAAATTATTTTCTTTGTTTAAGAATATTAATTCAAGAATTGCCATGCTATGATTGGTATAGCCACAATTTACTTGCACTTGATAATATTACAAATGCACTTTGAATAAAAAGGCTGCAGTAGTCTTCACTGTAGTAAATGAAAGGGGGATTGCCATAGAAATAGTAATATTTAAAGGTACTTAGCTTGAGCAATCAAATTAATTTATGAGAGTGTTGTTCCGTAATGCGAAAGGGAGTCTTTTTCCTTTCGGTATTATGGATCTATGTGGAAACAAAGGGCAAAATAAGTCAGAAATGTGGTTCGGCTGACCCTGGAAGGAAGAAGTCATTTCATGTGTCGGTAGAGGTTTGAAACTCATTTGCCAAGCATTTCTTGTTATTGCGTTTTAATTACAGTCAGTACACATATGCTGACAGTGCATGAGATCGTATTTGTTAAATGGACCCCAATTTAGGCAGCACTCATCGGGGAGCCGCTGGGGTTATACAACATATAGATTTTGTTGTGCTTACAGAAGAGACGACAGCTCTTAGGGTACTATTTCAAGGGAAAAAAATTCTAAAATTTCAGTGAATTAGAAGGAAAGAAAACTTAACATTCTTCCTGACAAGGACAGCTGTTACATTAAACCCCCCCTCATGAAACACCCATCAGAATAATCATTCAATGGTAGATATTTTCGATATGTATATAAACAGACACAAATAGCACAGAATAAAAAAATATCATGCAGGATGTATGTATTCACTAAACTGAGTTTAGTTTTTGGAAGCACCGAGTTCGTGAGGTCAGAGATGACAACGAAATCTCCAAGTAGACCGCTCGGCTCTGTGTTTTAAAATCACACACTGCTGCTCTTCCCTAGTAGCCGCCCCCGTGCCCACAGTTGCTTCCAAACTGGACCCAAGAACCGGACACATTTCAAAGGATGTGCTCTATTAATGGAATCTGCTCAGTGTAGCAATTAAACAGGTATTCTTCAAACGATTGATCAGGAGAATTACTTTTATATGTGAAGGGATAATTTGTTTCCACCCACATTTAGTAATGGCATATAAAATCATTAATAAAGTGTTATAATTAATATATATTAGTATCACTTACATACTAATAAATTAGTTCTATTATTTAGTGTATTGACTATATAATGGAGAATTATAACAAGCTTCATTGAAAATTTTCGTGACTTTTTGTTATGAGGTATTTTAGATATTCAGAAAGGTGTAAGGAGTGATTTAGTAGACAGCTATGTACCTAAGTAGTTTCAGACATAAACATTACAAATACAGTTAAGGCACTCTGGGGCTTGGGATTTAGCTCAAGTGGTAGAGCGCTTGCCTAGCAAGTGCAAGGTCCTGAGTTTGATCCCCAACACCTGCCCCCCCCAAAAGCATTCTGTAACCATTTCTCTATATTCCCCAGAAAATCAACTATCCTGAATTTGGTTTTTATTACTATTAAGCATTTTCTGTTCCTGTATTACATGAATGTAAGGACAAACAATAAATGATAATTTTCTACACAGTATTTTAAAAACTACCATACTGTTTCTGCAGTTTTCTTTTATGCTCAATACTTTGTCTATATATTATTGCTGACTCAGTTCTGCTTTGTGGTGGTATACGATATACCACTGCATGCTGATTTCAGATGGAATTTATTCATTCATTTGGTCATGGAAACTTACCCAATTTCTACTTTTTCACTGTTATAAACAAGACTTGAGGGTACATTTGGAAACTATTCCTGAGTTGCTTATTTTTTCCTCTTCTTCTCCGTGGCCCTGCTCAGTGCTCTGCAGCCTGAACCCTAAATGTCTACAACAATTCCGCTCCCTCCTCTGTGGCTTCTAAAATGGTTTGTCCAAGGGAAAGCAGCAGGCAATCCCAGAGTGGAAGCAAGAAGGAGTAGAAGTATTTTTACTACAATTTAAACATACTACATTTTAATGACATAAGTGATAAATTTACAACCTGATGAATTTTTACAGTTAACTCACCTTGATAATGACACTAATGGAGATAAAGAATAGTATCAGGACCCAGATGTTTCTTGCAGCTATGATAACCTATATTGTCAGTATAGATTAGTTTTGCTTGTTTTGAATATTACATTATTAGAAAAATTATCTTTCTCTATGACTCAATATAATATTTGTGGGATGGATCCATGGTGTTGGGTATAACGTAACTGTTATTCTTTAGGAATGCATAGTATTCCGTAGTACGAAAATACCTCAACTTCTCAGTTCTACTGCTGACAGATACTTGGATTATTCCTAGTTTACTGGATTATGAATAATGGCTCCATGAACACATTTATATATATGCTTTACATACATTACTCTTGAATTTATACCTAAAAATGGAAGTGTTAGGTAATGGAGTATGTGTACAATCAGTAGAAATGGAGAATTTTCCTAAATGTTTATACCACTTTCCTGTCAGAATGTGTAATGTCCCCTGTTGCCCTCAATCTTCCTAGTACCTTTTGCCCCGTTTATTGAGGATGAAACCTAGGAACTTGGGTTGAGCTACATCCTCTGACCATTTTAGCACTTTTCAATTTTTCAATTTTAAGCTTTCTATTAGGTATCTATTGGTATAGTGTTGTGGTTTAAATTTCTGTTTCTCTAATTATACCGGGCACTTAAATTTATTAGCATTATGGGCATTCTCCATGAGATATCATTTTCTAATTTTTTATATCATCTTTAATTTTATTATCTCTCCTTTTCAATTTATAGAAAAGTTTTTGTTGTGTATGAGGATTTACAAATGTCTTCCAACTTGGAACTTACTTTATCATTTTGTTGGTGATGTCTCTAGATTTACAGAGGTTCTTAAGTGTAATAAACTCTGATTTTTACATTCTTTCTTTTTTTGTTTTAATTATTTTTCCAAGAACATGTATTGGTACATTGTATACATAATGATCACATTTATCATAGTTATTTTGTACCTGCACATGATGTATCTTGGTCTCCCACCCCTTCCCTGCACCTCCCTTCCGTTCCCCTCTTTTCTTACAGCAGGTTTATTTACATTTTTCTATTTTTCCCTTTCCCCTTTCTTTCCCTTTTTCCTTTCTTCTTTTCCCCCTTTTCCTTTTCTAGTTCTCCTTGCTTTTGCATATTATCTTTCTTTTACCTAATATCTATTATACCTCTTTGTTTTTATATACACTTATGGTTTCTCATATCAGAGAAACAATTTGATGTGTACTCATGAGTGACTGATTTATTTCACTTTAGAGCATGTTCTCAAGGTGCATCTATTTACCTACGAATGACTTTAGTTTATCCTTTTTTATGGCAGAGTAGTACTCCATTGTGTAGGAAAAAACACATCTTCTTTAGCCATTCCTTAGTTTTACCTTATTTCTTGTCTTGCGTTTTGGTGAGTCTTCTTTAAGAAGTAATTTTTTATCAAAAGGTCTTGTACAGTTTGCTGTGTTAAAAATCTAGACCTTATAAAAGTTTTTGCCATAATTATCTGCAGTTAACTAGGAAGTGATTTTTCATCTCCATCCATGAAATACTGGTCTATAATTTTTCATACTTAAGCTAAATTTGTTGAGTTACACCTCTTCTACATTTAGATTTTATATCTTAAGCATTTCTCTTGTAAATGGCCCATAAATGAAATTTTTAAATCTTTTTTGAAATCGGCAAGTGTTTACATTTCCTGTATTTATATTTTGAATAATACTATTCTGTGGTTTCTATTTGTTTTGAATTTTTCTGTGCTTTTATTTTCAATTCTTTTTTTGACTGATATTTATTAATATAATTCTAGTCTATCCCCTCAACCCTGGCACATGCTTTCTTACTGTTGGCTGAAGATTGTTAACAATTCAATGCACATAGTTTTAACAAAACTTTGAGCTAGTATATCGTGTTCATTTTTTATGAAAAATTACAAGCATATTGTGATGTTTTAACAGTGTCACCTCTTACTTTTTTAACTTCTGAAATTAAATGTTACATTATTGTTACATTTTTAAACTTATTCACATATATGGCAATTTCTTTGTTCCAAGTGTTGTTTGGATCTCTTGTTATTTCATATCTTGTTTGATGTTCTGTTTCTCTGAAAGACATTTTTAGAAGAGTTCCACTGACTAATGGTGAACTCTCCCAAGGCCTGCTGCTCTTTTTTCTTCTTTGATACAAGTCCAGTTGGGTATACAGTGTAAATGCTGATACTATCTTCTCTCAGGCATTGAAGCTATCTTTCTCCATTTTGCTTATTTCCATTCTTGCTCTTGTTGGTTCTTTAACTGCTTTCCTTATAGGCCACCAGCTATTTGTTTTTTCCTCCCTGAGAGAATTGAATAGCTATCTTTATTGTCGGTATTCTGCCATCTCTCTATAACATTTCTGATATGGTTATACACTTTATTCTGCTTTGCATTTATTATCCTTGAACTAGAGAAATTTTTGAGAACTCTGTTGTCCTTGTCTCATTGACTATTTCTGCTCTATTCTATCAGTTCTTTCTTTCTAAGACTCTGACAATATTTTTATGTAATCTCATCCTATTTCAATCATTTTAACATCTTTTCTATGTTCTACCTTTTTTATAGGGAGTGACTTTTTTCCAAATGTATATTTTCAATAATATATATAATCTGCTATTTTACTGTATATTGAACTTTTAATTTCTGTGATTTTCTTTTTTCTTGAGTTATTTTATTAGTCTTTCTTACTCTTTAGTGGTAATAGTATATTTTTTCTTATTTCTTATATCATCCTTTATCTCCTTGAACATTTTAAAGAGAGCATTTTTGTATATTATTAGTTTTTGTACATATATATTATATTCTATCCAATTTCTTATTTGGGTGTACGCAATTTCCTATTTCAATGTCTATTTTTGCTCTTTTTTATTTCTCCTGATTCATCTCTTTTGGTTTGTTTTGTTACATATTTTGCAGATGTGGTGAGTACTTTCTATGGCAGCAATGTAAGTCTTGAGTTGAATCAAGTACTGTGTTCAGAGAGGGTTCATAATCGGCTTTGCCTGGTGGCCAGGTGCGAACAGTCCAGGTAGACTCTGAATTCTTGGCTTGGAGTTTCCCTGATCTTTCATGTATTGTATATGTGAATCATTGTAAGCTGGTGATTATGACTACATACCTCTCTTGAAACAGGTAAATCTCCTTGATTCCTAAGAAAGTGCTGACACTTGGAGCTCACGATAAGACTGTTTTTCCTGGTTCACTCTTTCACACACAGTATCGTCTTTCAAGAGTCTTAGTTTCATGAAAAGTGCATATTAACTTCAATAATGAATTCAATTTCTGATAAAGTGTGGCTATCAATTCTACCTTTCAGGTTTCTTATGGTTTCATTAACCTTAAATATTAACATAATCCTGCTACTTTGATCAGTATCTTTTTCTTCAGTTTTGTATTCCAAGTGTGTTTTGTTTTTTTTTTTAACTTTGTTCGATCATAGATACTTACATAAAAGAATATTGGATTTTTGTCTCTTTCATTCCTACATGTTTTACATTTTGAAATTTTTTTCAAAATATCTAGTCTATGTTATTTGGAGAAATAAGAGAGGGGTATGCATTTTGACAACTATTAAATATTTCTATGGGAGGATGTGAAATATTTACTAGTTTACAGTAATGTTCAGTTTTGCCTAAATCAAAAGAAGATACTGAAATGGTATACAATTAGAAATAATCACAAAACCCAAACCAAAACAAATGAAATGATTTCAGGATTCAGAGTGGTGTCTTTTCTGTGTGGTAAATTTTACGTTTGGTGTTAGAAGTGTGCATTTTACTTAGTCTAGGGATCTGTAGGGCACTTCTTCAAGGTAATGTCAGGACTCTAAACATTTTTAGTTTGATTAAACAGTAATGAAAACTTGTCTACTTTATTACATTTTCTTCTTTATTTTCCTCTCTTAGAACTTGATGGTGCTCAAGTGCTTTTGTTTCTAAAAACACCAATTCTCCCTCAAATTTACTGCTTTGTTTCCAAAGTAAAACAAATTATTTCTACCATATAAGATTTCCTGTAATAAATATTCAGTGTTTACACTCTAAACTGGAGTGAATTAATCAGAGATTTTGTTTTTTTAATTAAAAGGGGTGATGTAAAGTTTTATGTTTATGTTGTTTTACGAAGCCATCACTGGAAATGAAAATTCACCATGAAGATTAATGAGGAATGTCTTTAACCAAGCCTCTGATGGCTCTCAAACAAATGCTTTTTTTTTTTTTTTTTTTTGGTGCTGGGGAATTGAACTCAGGGCCCTGTGGTTGCTAGGCCAGCACTCTAACCGCTGTGCTAAATCCCCAGCCCAAACAAATGCTTTTAAATGTACATAATTTTCTTGAATGAAATGACATTATCATCAATGCCTCCTGGAATTTGAATCCGCCTCATAGATTAGAAAAAAAAAAAAAACCCAAAAAACCCAACAACTATTTTCCTGTTTATTTTAAATAACACCCCGAAACAATTTTTCCTGCTGTTCACAGAATTTCTTAGTCTTTCAAGTTCCTGGTGCTTTGAATATCTATTGAATTCCTTTCAGAAACTGCAAGAGTGGCACCTCTTGACGCCTTCAGTTCCTCTTAGAGCAAAGTTCTTCATAGGTGCAATGTGGAGGTCAGCTGAGGTACTTTGTCCTTTGAGGCTATAATTTAGAACAAGAGAAGACTTTGGACCCTCCTGTACTCTGTGTGGGCTTGAAGCAGGGGTGTGGAATGGGGTGCAGCATGCAAGGGTCACTTTCCAAATCTGCAGTTTTTTTTTTTTTTTTTTTTAATGAATCTATGTCTTAGATGAATCAGGTTAAATCCGAGGATTTACTCTACATGAATTATTTCTGCTCCACGCACCGGAACTCACTTTTTGTGATGTCCACTGGGAATTGGGAGTTACACAACCCTCTGTATCAGAGTTTAATGAAACTCTGGGGAAGTAAAGGAGTTCACTTCACAGCTTAACACACTTGTAAGAGTCCACAGGATCTCGTTCTTCGTTTTCATGATATTTCAAAGATAATATCTACATGTGTTTGACAGCTTTACAAAGGTTACAAGTGTGCAATGATTTCTCTTTTTAGATCATCCTTCCTGTTAATTAACACACAGAGCTCTCTGTTCTTTCCTAGGCCTGAGGGGATTAATTTTAAGCTCATTGATAACTTATATATGATATAGTAAAGCATTATAGTATAACTTCAGCCAATATGTAGTCAGTAGTTTACTTACTGACATAGGGAACATAGCAATAAAAATATGTCTAGATTTGGGAGTATAATTACTTTGTTCAGAATCTGCCCTTCCTAGTTGCTAGCTGTCAGAGGGGAAATATTTAATCAGTCTCTATTTTTTCTTATCTATAAAATTGAGATAATAATAATACTTACAAATTTTCTTGGCAAGGGTTGAATGAAAGAATGTATATGTAAGACACTTTGAACATTAGCACATTAATAAGTTCTAAAAAATCTTGAGCTGTTATTATTATTAACCTTGAGGCCCAGTCCTTATATCCTTATGGGGCTTGATCAATTAATTGAGTGGTTTACAATATGACACTTACTGTTAGATATAAGTATATATTGTACCCACACATCTACACACATATACACACACAATTGAAATGGAACTTTTTTTTTTGCATAGACAAGTGTGTTTATTTGAGTAGAATAGGAAACACCATCTTCTTTTTCAGGGTGCCTTGCTTGCTTCGCCAGCCACGTGTTCCTTTTCCAATACAAAGACTTGTATATCATGCTGCAATTTATTTCAGAGGGTTACTGACGCTCAATTTGATTTTATGAACAGTATTCACTGACTACATAGGAGTGTTTTTCACTATTTGGATAAACTATTTTATTTCACTTTCTATAATACAATGCACTCATTGCTCACCATCTAAAGTCTTATAATTTCTAAAGGAAAACAATTTGTTATTATTCTAAAATGTTCTATTTCTTATCCTCCTTTGTATTTGAATTAAAACAACTTAATGAGATTTTGTAATATAGAGTTGCTTTTAATATATATTAGAAACTTATTCACTGGTCTTGAGATTGTTTTGTTGTCATTTCTTTCTATTAGTATATTTCAAATAACTAATGTATGTAAAACATTCATTTTCATGCCCTGGAGATGAACAAAAAGCTGGGCATATAGTACTCGATACTACCTTGAAAATGGCTCCTCTTCACCTTTTTGGCCTGCTCTGTTACCTTTAGATATTCTTTCTAGTGTTAAGAAAATTCCCGCATTATAATCTCCCTTCCAAGCAAATGAGGAGAAAGAGCCTTTCACTGGCCTCCTCCGCAGTCGCAGCCCGGCTGAGACCCGGAAGCAGGCTCCGCTAACCAAGTGTATCCAGGCTGGACTGCGGAAAGCGGCAGGGAAGCAGCTGTGTGCAGTGTGCGGCTCATGGTGGGAATGTCCTGGCGGAAGCGTCCTGAGCTGGGGCATGAGGTCGCAAGCAACTTCTGTGCTTGAGTAAATGGTGGAGTTGTTGACAGCGGTAAGAAAGAACACACTGCCGAAGCCTAATTCAGGGCTATTGCCATTTGGAAACACCGAATTGCATTCTCTGGCTCTGGGAAGATTCCATGACTTTGCCTAATGGCCTTTCACAGTTTCTTTTGCGCTTAAACTACACTCCGTTGTGTAGAATTCAGGAATTTTAATAATGTGTAAAATAAACGAATCCCATAAAGTTTTTTATTGTGTTCCCCCAAGCCCAAATTCCTTATGTATTCTTGTTTTTTAAAGAATAGTCTTTGTCTCGTTATCACCCACACATAGAGAAGCAAATGCAAAACTTAGTAACAAAAATTCTAGATTGGCCTGGAGTGTTCATAACATCTGTCTTTAAGCCACATTATCAATGGCTGAGCCAGTCTTGGAACACAGTTAGGGCTGCTTACCCTAGGGCATATTATTGGTTATGTCTCTGCTTCTACCTTTCAACTTCACTGGTGTGAAATTGCCTCTGCAAAGATGTAAACCTGTCTTTTCCTGAAGGCATGATGTCAAGAAGCAAAAGCAAAACACAAGGCGGATCCTGCTGTTCACAGAAAGAAAGACATTATCATTGTGTTTACTGTGGATGTTGTAGATATATCAGTGTAACTCTAATTCAGATTGTGTTTGTCAGTAGAATTAATTTCTTCAGTACAATGATGGATTATTAAAGAAGAAATAGTACACTTATAGGTATATTTCACCCTTAATTGCAAGAAAAAAAATGAGCTGTGATCAAGATATTAGAGTGTGAAACCACAGTGATTTCCAGATTTCTGGTTTATGACAATGTTTTCCTAGTGTCAATTTTTATCATTTCTTCATCAATGGCATGACATAATTATTTATTCCAAGGTGACAGACCACAATTTAAATATAATCAAATCATAGTATTTCCAAATGTTATTTGAATATTTGGCTAGTACAATTGGTGGTTGCTGGACTTCACCCCAGAAGCAAGTCTGAGGTACTTGTATGTATGCTGAAGTTTTAGGGCTCACAATAAAAATTCTGTGATAGAACATGTGACAGATTTAAAGTTTCTCAAATTGTGTGCATTCGTCAGCTAGATTAAAGATGCTTTGCAAGCCATGATAGAGTCCAAGCTATAAATTTTAGTTTAGTTTATCCTAGACTTTTGATTGCATATAAAAATAATGATCACAGTCAGAAAAATAATATCAGATGCTATTCGCTGCAGAAATTTTTATGTATTCAAATAGTAAAGTATTTGTAAATTTCCTAAGATATGTAGACAATAATACATTATGTTTAAAAAAGACAGTGAGGCCAAAATGGGAAGGATAATAGAGAACTATAAGTGGATGTATATTTCTTCATTGTTTTCCCTTTTGTTTATTGCCATGCAAATATACACGTTTGAAGCACAACTAAGATCAACTGGCTGATGAAAAGAGTATTGATTGGGAACGTGCAAAAATCTGCTTGGTATTGATTGAAAGCTAGGTAATGTAAACTAAACCTTCAAAATTCTGAGAAAATATGAAACCTCTAGAGGTCGAAATGGCATAAAGAAATGATGTTTATGAGGGCTTCTCTAGCATTTTTTATGGTCTTCGTAAGAGTAGCATCTACTGTAAATGAAAGGAAGACAGTGGAGTGTTGGGAATGATCGTGCTAACGCATGTCACCTCGGCTTTGCTGAAGTTTTCATTGCATCAGATATAAATGGGAACCTAAAATCGAACATTTTTAAGTGGCAGACAAGAAAACGAGAAACAACTGAAAATTATCCAAAGTTATCAAGGGTTTATAAAGCTACACAAGTGAGTAGCACATGGCTGCATTAGTCAGAAGCCTGAAGTTTATTTGAGGTATCCAGGGACCACTGTGCACTTCTCCTCTGAGGGATTTAGTCATTTGGCTTGAAAGGCTTGTCATTTTAAGATTGAGACAGATTTAAAGTTTCTCAAAGCATGACCTTTTTTTTTTTATTATTCTTGATCAACTCAGGCTAAAATTGAAAGCATAAAGGAAGACTTGAGAACAATTTCAAAGCTTTTACTTAAAAATACCTTTTTAAACTGCTGTGCAGAACATTGCACTAACGTATTTTCACTTTCGTGTTCACAGTAAAGTTTAGGGAATTTGAAATCTCCCCAGCTTTGGATATTGCTCATGAAAGTACTGTTTCACATGAACAGTACATTGACATTATTACTAATGGAGAACCAATCTGAACATTAAAGTAACTTTGAACATCATTTTAAAATAAAATTTGAATAGGTTACTATATCAGAAAAATTAATATCTATTGGTTTAACATTTTTGTTAATGGATGAAGACAATTTATGACCAAAGAGGCACTTGGCTGTGTAGTTTTTGTTTGCCTTAAATCTATATAAATTTGAAATACAGTCTTCCTGAAAAATGAGTTTATTAGAAACTAAATGAGTATTCCTATTTGCCATCTTGGTGGTGACATGAAGATTCAGCCTTCGGCTCAGGCCTATTAAGGTCTTAATAATGAGAGAAAGGTGTTCCGCCTTCACGTATGGTAGACACACAATTACAATAAGTGAAAAGAGCTGCCAAGCCTTCTCCCAAAATATCCATGACAGTGAGAGAAATATTGATTTTTAATGCCTTCTAAAGTGTTCATTTCAATCCAACTATTATTTTCCAAAAGAAGCTGAATGAAGTGTAAAAGGTTTCATTGTTCTATTTCACATTTAACAATTATTTTCAAGGAAAAGTCTAAAACAAGAACTTGTAATCGATCTGTTTCTCTATTTAATAGTCAGGCAGGCAGGCAGACAGACAGGCAGGCAGACAGACAGACAGACATTCCTTCATTTTCTTCCCTGTTCTTACATTATCTTAGAAAAAAATTATAATGTACGGGAGAAAAATAGGCTTTCTGAGAATAAAATGAGCTTAACTGAACTTTTCTTATTTGAAGCAGAATATCATAATATGAATAATATTGGTAAAGTGTGAACTATGCAGAAGGGATATTATTCTTGAGGAGGGCATCACGCTGTGCTCAGCCCTCACACTGCAGTAGCCATGAATCTCTGTGATGTAGTACCAGTTATTATATGAGTTCTACGATACTAATGATCTACCTTTATTTACAATTGGGTTTAGTTATTTGCTACAACTTTCTACATAAATCAGGCAGTTACTATGATGTGAATATTAGTCATCTTTTTGCAACTGGGTATCATTGATTTAAATGGACTCTCAGTTTAAGATAAGAAAGAAATTGACTAATACAAAAAGTGAACTGGACTCTTCTTACATATCACTTTACATTGTGTTATTCCCAACTTCATCTAATGCAGTAGTGATTTGTTATGTACAAGTTTCAATCAGATTTGAATACATGCAAAAATCAGACTTCTTTCTTCCTATTCTTGGGCTTCTTTGAAGCTGCCTCATTGATATGCAGTATGTATAGACAAATAAACAAACAGTTGTTGTTTATTGGCATTTACCTCAATGCAACTTGGAATTCCGAGGATACTGATGCCCATGAGGGTATTTTGATCAGTGTGAGTCAGAAGCACTGAAAATCCTTCCTCTTTTTGTCTCCTATGTAGGTGTTCAAAGATGCATTTCGTAACAATTTTCAGAAGCTCTTGGTAGGGACACACACCGTGAACTATGGTAGATGAGGCAGCAACACATTCTTAACTGGCTTTTCTTTCATCTGTTCCATATTCCCTGTACTCCCTTTCTCCTGCCACCAGATAGCACATTCTGAAGTTACCTGCACAAGAGCCTTTCATCATTTTTTGATTTGGGGGCTCCCAGGCTAAGACAAGTTGACTCCATATTGGTAATGGTCATTAGCATTGAAGGTCATGTATAGATAATTATTGCAGTGTTAACACATTCCAGAAATCAGTACAACAAATGATAACATTGAAATAGAGTCTTTGATGATTGATTTCTGATTCTCAGTTCCCTCCATATCTCCATGAACTGGGCTGCCACAACTGATCTGGACAAGACTACGAAAGGCAGAGACCTTCCCTAACCTGAACTTAGCTTAATTTTTCTCACAGTTTGCACATAGCACAGTTAGAGGGACTAAATGATAACTCTAAAGATGCTGTAGCCGGGCATGGTGGGCACATACCTGTAATCTCAGCACTCTAGAGGCTGAAGGAGGAGGGTTTCTGAGCATTCGAGGCCGACCTGGGCTACATAATAAACTCAAAGGTAGCCTGAACTACACAGCAAGACCTTATCTCAAAAATAAAAAAAAAGAAAGACATAACAAAATTATGAAATATCTTACAATTGAATATTTAAATGGTAAATGAGCTTATAAAAGACTAGAGAATATATTTTATAATTCAGTTTCTTTTCTAATTTTAATTTTCCCTGTGTGGTTTATATTATTATTATGCTTGTTTTTATGCCTATGATTTTAGCCTCAAGTATTTTTATACAGTCTGAATTTTTAACATTTATTAGTACATAATTTTAAATTGATGAAAATGCCTAAAGCCAAAAGAAAAAAACATGGAATAAAAACACTTCAAATAGTATGGTAAAGGAGATGCTAGTTTCAAAAGAAAATATCAGTAAGTGAAAATTTTAGTTTCATTGTGTAAAAAGGATGAAACAACATTTGTATGTTTTTCATGCCATAAAGAAAATGAATGTCTTTCAAATGTTGTTAGAATTACGGCCTGATTTTAAGGATAATCTTACTTGTTGAAAAAAGTCTGCAAAGCATTGGAAAAAATAAAGAGAAAAATAGTACATGTCGTTAAACAAAACACAATTTTAGAAGAAAAGTCATTTTCATATAAACAAGAGTAATCATTATTGAAGCAAAAAACGTAGGTTAAGCCATGCTATCCTGTATAATCAGAAAGTCATTGTGGAATTTTATTTAAGAAATCAAACAACTATTATATTGCCTGGATTCCATTGATGTTGTATTAATAGATATAGTCCAACAATTTCCCCCAATGAGGTAGTTAATCAATGGAATAAAAATGAGAGACTGTTATATCTAGAGTCACAGTTAATTTATTTAAGATGATTGAGTATAGGTGAAATAAATGTGGCAATAAAACTCATATACAAACTTTAAAGTATAGCGTCGTAGATACTATCAGGCTAAAATTTCACAATCTACTAAAATCCGAATGTGTTAAGACTGGGATATAACTAGGATATAACACACAATGGAGACTGCTTCCTTTCCACAGTACTCTCCATATTTGACTTGCTTGGAAAGGTGAGGTAAGAAATAAGATTAATATAGATGAAGAATTAAGCATTGCACACGGAACATACTAGGCCATCAGTAAATAATTATAATTACATCACTATCACCATTTCTATACCTCTGACAAAAAGCTGGAAGGAGTGCATTTTCTCTAGTGTATGCCCTGATTTAACAAGAAAAGATAAACCGAAATCCTTTTATTTCCCGTACCCTGCTAACTCCATTACATAAAGTACCCTGTAATGAGAACGTTTCATTTTTCAATGTATTGTGAACTTGCGCCTACAACGTGGCGGGAAGGTTTAATACCTCTGGCAGGCAGGGGCTGGAGAGCTGCGGGGGCTCCCCCCGACATGTGAAACTCTGAGCCAGGGCTGTCTTTTCATCAAGTGCGTTTTGCTTTCCTGCTGCTTTTCCGCCTGAGCTCCACCCGGAAAAGCACAGGTCTCTTTAGCAAAATTAAGAAAAAAGAGAGTGATCTCTCTTTGGGCAGTAATCGTGTGAAACAGATTAAGAAATACACTTGCTCATGCCAGCAGGCAGCAACTAAACACCAACAAATGTTCGCAGGCTCAAATCTCAGAACAAAGGCCGTGTGCGGAGATTTGTCACTACTTATCTTTACCCAGAAAGGTGTATACGTGCATGTTAAATTAGGAGGGCGGCACAGAAATCTTTCCCCAGAGAAAGCAGGCAATTAAACCAAAATAAATAAAGGAAAAATGATAGTTTGAAAAACAGTGTTTATCTTCAAAGTAAAAAAAAAAAAAAAAAAAAAAAACCTTTAAAAAAAGAATTCTGCGTGAAAATACATAGCAAAAGTTTAAGGGCTGAGTTACAATTGGAGAGCCAATCTTGGTAAATCAGGCTAACTGCCTTGAATATGCTTCATGATAACCACAAACAAAAGTTGTAGATCTTCTAATCTCATTATGAATAGATTTTCCTTCTTACAGAGATGTTGTCCTATGTTTAGGCAAAGTAGGGTTAGGCAAGCTCCGGGAGATGTGTGGCCTTTTCCTCAGTTGAAGCCTTTATCTCGATTTCTTATTTTTCGATGTTGATTGAGAAGGAAAAGAGTAAATGCATTGAGGACCCTAGTCATGAGTTGTAAAATTTTGTGTGCACGGCACATAGCTCCCTTCCTGTGTTGATTATAGCAAAAGTAAAATAATTTGAGGATGCTCTTCTTAAAATAATGTGCATCTGAGCAGATGCTTTCGGCCAGTTATGGTCAGCCTATTCTAGATTCAATTATTCAATCCAACACTTCATAAAAATCAACTGAGGTAACAGTGAGTCACCTTAATGATCCCGAAATAGGCACGTATTTGTCTCCATGGGAAAATGAATTCAACCCTATAAAGAAACAGAGAGAATAATAGAATTAGAATTAGAATGAGGCCTACTTTTTAATGAAAACACAATCTCTGAAAGAGAAAGGGCAAATCATTCATTAAGGTGACAAAATAACTCTGTTGCTCAAGCTACTTCTGTGTATCAGAAGGCAAAAGAAAAGTGAGTGGGAGAATGAACAGTTTGGGAGACCAAGCGAAGATCTATAGGAGCTGACAGAGCTTCAGAAAGAATTATGATTCCAAATGAGAAGAAATTTCTATGGATTTCTTGGCTGATATTTGGGTAGCGCCATTATCGGAAGAGAGGGGGCTTGAATCAACTAACGTGGCTCTGGCCATGCTGTGGAGAACGTAAGGAGGTGACACTGACCATGAGCAGAGCGGGGGGCCCCTGTTACACGTGGAATCAGAGCAGGACAAAAGGAATGGCTTTAGGCCCTGGAATAGTAGCCCCTTCTGGAAAAGTTCGACCATGTTCTGTAGATGGATCAGAGGTACTTCTTTCCAAAGAACATTGGGAAATTTATGAAAGTTTCATTGTCACTGGTTTGGAGGAAAGACAACCCTTTAGGGAGAGTGACCCTAGGTTGTCTTAATTGTATGCAGGATTTTGAAATATCCCATCAGATATTTTTATATTTTGCAAACTTATCCTAATACTCTGAATCTAGAATACCACTCTCATGCATATAAACAAAAGGTAATTTTTTTTTTTGCCTTATCATGATATATACCGGATCTACCTGGCTTGTAAATATTGTGTAACACTAAAGAAGATTGCATTTTATTTTATTCAGAGCTTTAAAAGAATTGTTATTCAGAGCCTTAAAAGAATTGTTTATCATATAATAGAAAAATGCATTTACCAATGTTTTCATTATAATGGAATTTGAACGGCCAATAAAACCCACCTGGAATCAGTAGGCTTTTGTAGCTCTTTCACTTAGGGTATTTCTAATGGATGCAAACATATAACCACTTCATCTTTCATTCTAGAGCAGTCTCCAAGCATTTACATGTGAACTATACATTCCTTCATGATGAATTACACCCCTCTTATTTCTCTTTTACTTGTCATAACATTGCACTGATTCTTTGAAATTGTCTATACTCGTAGATTATATTTTCTATGAATCATTTCAAAATTGTAGATAGGGTGTCAAATATTTGTAATAAAAAGGAAAATAGGCCTGATAAGCCTTAGAATCTTCTCCCAGATTCTACAATATTAGAAAACTCTCCTTGGGAGCTACTAAGAAATAAGTGAACACTTTGAAACTTCGGTTTCTCATTCTTTTTCTGTTGTACATCTAGTGTAAAAACCATGGTGACTGACTACATTATGTTTTCCTTTAAATTTCTGGACACAGTTTTGATTTGTAGAATTCCTGTCAGTTTAATTTCTCATAGTGAAAAATGCCTTTACCTTTACTTTGGGGAATTTACCAGGACATGCCTTTTAGTTTCACAAAAGTGGCAAACAGCACAATTGTTTTGAAGGGAAAATGCACAGTTACTTTCTATGTAAGGATGCATCCCATATGAGAACATGAGATCGAGTGACCATGTTTATTAAGGCAAATCGAGGATATTATCAACTGTGACTGAAGATGGGAAAGAAGTTATTTTCCCAAACTCGAGAGATGCTTATCTCAGATCTGCAGTTCCTTGACTTTAAATTATCAACTGGGGAGTCACTGAGACATGGGAAATGTTCAGCAGAATGCTCTGCCGGCCCTCCTGGGTCATGAGGCCAACGGTGTAAAAGGGGGCTTGAAACCAAATTAAGTTCATTACTAAAAGAGATATAAGTAAGTACTGAGCAAACAAGATGTCCCCAAAACAGTGAAACAGGGCATAGTATTTACATAACATACACTTTTTGCCTATCTGCTTAAAAAGTTGTTTTTAGGTAACTTATACTAACTTACATTCTCTAGGTATTACTTTTTTTCTTTATTATTATTACTTTATATATCTCTCATTGGTTTAGTTGCTTGCTTCCTAAAGACCCAATTTAGGGCCATATGGTATTTATTCCAGGGTAAGAATCTGAACTTTTGGTTCCCTATGTTCTGAATAGGCAAGAATAGGTGAAGATACAGCCTGTTTAGATTAATCAAACCAGCACGACTTTTTCTCTGCATTACATGCTGAGGTCAAGCTAAAGGATGGCCTGAGGACAATGATCCTGAGGGGATGGGGGGCGAAATGGACTGGAGCAGGTCAGAGCAGCACGCTAAGGAACGCGGTGCCGCGGTGCGGTGATCCGTAGTGAAAGCTCATCTGCCCGCAGTTTGTCTACAGCTGCGCTGAAGGGAGGAGGTTGAAGTGAACGACTCTTTCCATTCTTTCACGCAACCCGAAGTGAGAACAAATCACATCACAGCATTCCACACCTACGTGTTCTTCTAGTTTTAATTCTTTTTCCACATGAGCCAAGAATCTCAATAATGAGTGTCATGAGATATAGAAAAGGGGATATACAGAATGGAAAATAATTTCTGAGTAAGTCATCTACAACTATTCATGGTCCGACTTAGTTTCTTGTCTTTTAGATTAAGGGTTGTGCCCATTTTTTGGGTATGTACAGAATGCTCATTTAGTGTAAATATAGACAGAGTAAAGCCATTTTTTAGACTCAGAGAGCATTTGATAACAAGTAATAACAAATGAACAAAGACATAAAGGATCAAGCAAAAAATCTCTAGATGTTAAAAGCCGGCATCGGGGCTGGGGATTTAGCTCAGTGGTAGAGCGCTTGCCTAACAAGCGTGAGGCCTTGAGTTTGATCCCCAGTATTCCCCCAAAATAACTGACACGATGTACTTGAATAATAGGATAATTAAAGTACTTTTTAGAGATCCAGTGAGCCACACATCACTGTTACGGACAACTTGGCTGCACAATAGTCTTGTTTCTTTTAATGTCCAATAGAGTGTGAGTCTAAAACCCTTTACCTAGAATGGTGGAAACAAAAGTTGTATGTTCTGAAAATGTTTAAACAGCTTTATTGAAAAATAATTTGCATATAACATTGGTAATTTTAAAAATTATGCTGATACCTATGTACATATACATGTATAATTTTCCATTGAAATCATTTTAAGTATATAATTCAGTGGTATTAATTCTACACATGTTTTAACTATAACCAATGACTATTTTTAAAACATTTCCTCAACCCAAGCCTGATATATATGTATTTTTGATCTAATCTGTAGTTTTTAAAATCCTTACTTCTTATTAGTACATGTTTGTCATACATAATGATCACATTCATCATGGGGAATTTGTACCTTTATATAATGTATCATAATTCCTTTTTCCCCCTTCTCCTCCCTTCCCTTAATCCTTCTTCCCCTCCCCATTTACAAAAATTCTATTTCCATTTTTTCCTTCCCTTCTCTCTCTTTTTGAATCCTTTTTCCTTTCTTTTCTTACCCCACCTCCCATCTTTTGTTCCCCTTCTCATTTGAAAAAGTTCTTTGTATTTCCCAATATCTTCCCTCCATTCTACTCCTTATTTACACTTAGAGTGTCTCATTGATGAAAAACGACGCTGTGTTTGTGTGCCTGATTTATTTCACTTAAGATTATGGTCCCAAGATGCATCCATTTCCCTAAACATGTCTAAAGTTTATCCTTCTTTATGATAGAGTAGTACTCCGTTGTACATAAATACCACATTTTCTTTACCTGTTCATCTGTTGATGGGTACATGGGCTGTTATCTATTATAAATTGTGCTGTATTTTAAATTAGCTATTATAAATTAAGCTATATATTAAAAAAGAATCTAATATTCTTGATTCAGAAAAAGTAAGCTATCACCTGATAAATAATAATAATAATACTCTCAATCGGAAAAAAAATATTTCAAGGTTTTTCCTGTGCAGGACGGTCATTCTAATAGAGAAAAGAAAAAGCAGTTTCCAGTGATAAATGTGGAGTTCATAACAGAGTGTCCACGTGCTGCCAGTCACGTAGGTACACGGAGGCACGTGCTCTCAGCGCCCCCAAGAGCATGTTCATAGTCTACGGCCGCCACTGTAACTGCTGGTGCTCATGTGCTTCCACAAGGCGCTCACTCCGAAGACATAATCCACAGCACCACCTGAAGGAATCCTGAGAATGGGCAACTGAATACCTAGGAAACTCACTTGTAAAAAGACAGATAAGTGAAGAAGAAGTATGTCAATTATTAAGGAGAATGTTTGCAGTCTAAAGGTTAGGTAAATTTGGTGATTCTGAAATATGCCCGCAAGATTTTTGACCTTCCTGCCCTTGAGTGGTATTTTCTTCCCATTATATATTAGTTGACCATACATGCTTTATTACTGAATGAAATGCAGTGGGGCAGGGGCGACGTTTCTTACTTCTGAGCCTAGGTTAGGAATAAACACATGGCTGCAGCTGATCTCTTGGCTAATTCGTGGAACTGGGCCACTACACTGCCAGGATGCCCATTCCACACAGAAGCCATGTATATGTGGTCTGGCTGAAGTCCCAACCTACAGCAGCCATTCATCACTGCACATACAAATGAGGAGGCTGTCAAAGCAGACTCCGCCCTGCCATCTAAGTAAAACCACATGCGGGGCACCTCGTAAGGAGCAACTGGCTGAGCCACATCAATTCCCGAAGTCACAAGTGATGAGAATAATAAAGGAGCATCACTGTTTAAACCACGAAACTTGGAATAATTTGTTATGCAGTATTATGTAACCAGAACAGTAAATGAAGTGATTAAAAAGTGGTAGTTAAATGAATTACGTGAGGAGCAATCAACAAAAGTTAGGAATAAGGCTCACTTTGTCATATTTGCTTTCCTTGAAATAAAAACAAGAATATTTTTACAGCAGTATTTATCTTTTGTATTGTTGGAGTAATTGAATAACAAATATTTCAAATGAAAATGGGTTTAAAATCTTTATAAAGAAGAGACATCATGACAATTCTTATAATTCATCATGAAGAGCTTTTTTGGTGTTTTTAATTACTCATTCGTTGAGTAGGACATATTTTGAGTAAGGCATATTTTCTAGCTTTAGAATAAGATTTTTGTTTGTCATTTAAATTAATAAACACATATCATAAACATCTGAAATTTGTCATAACTTGCTCTAATTATTTTTGTTTATTCATTAAAAAACATTCATTACTCATCTATTAAGTGCCATGTATTTTCTAGCTAATTAGATATCATCCTTACATTCAAGGAATTTAAAAGAAAATTTTATGGGAAGAGACAAAGAATTATCCCAGAAATTAGAACATAGTATGGCAAGTCCTTCATAAGGGTTAAGTATAAGATCTATGATACTACCTAGGGAATCTTGCAGCTCTTGGGAGGAGCGAGGAAAAGATTCTTAGGAGTCAGCCTGCATCGACACTTCAGAGAATGAAACTAAGAGCTTGGCCTGAGATCCTCTGGAGGTGGTCGGAAAGGTTGAAGGAAAAAGGCTAACAGTTTGAACAGGATCCACAGAGCATGCGGAGACCCAAAGGCAAAAAACACATATAACAAATTCTGGAAAGTGCAAGTTGTCTCAGTCTGCCTGGAACAGAATCATAAGGCAGAGGAGGAACAAGACAAAACACCAGGCGTCATCTCTGTCATGTTAATAATTTTAAATTTTATCTTCAGGCCTTTGGGAATGCTTTCATGGAAAGAGATCATATTGATCAGACTAGAACATGTGTAGAAAACATATTTGAAAGAGACAAGACTCTGATTGTGGTCCGTCAATCAGAACACTTGCAGCAGCTCAGGTTGAGGGAAGATGGAGACTGCAGGCAGGGAAGGGCAGAGGGAGACCAGTACTGTGAGAAAGAAAGAAAGTGATGGCTCCCGGCCTGTGAGTTATCAACTCCGCATGAAGACCTTTCAGACGGGGATAAAATGTACTGCAAGTTGGTAATTTAATTTCACCGGTACAGATCTTGGGCATACATTTCAGAGTCCCAAAGCCTATCCACAAAGTGATACCCATGTGGCATTTTAGTTAGAATGCCATATGTATTGTAAAAGCAGATGGGTGCTTTGATAAGCTAGAAACAGATTTTAGCCACAAAAATTTTCTTTTAATGAGAAATCTCTGCCGCATTGGTAACTTATAGGAAAACAAAGATTGATATGTATGTATCCTTATATCTAATGAATATTCATGCATCATGAGCCACTTTAACATTGTCACAGTCTGACCTTGAATGAAGGGGTCAGAGCACCATTCGTTAAAAAAATGATAACACTTTACATACGATCCTGTGTGGTATCGCACATTGGAATTTGTTCAGCCTTTTTGAAAACAATCCGCAAATTAGTGCAGTGTGTGAGGTGTTAACAGTGTCAGTGTGCTTTAAGTGAAATTATCACCTATAGATATGGTAATCTTTTAAGCAGTGCTTACCTGCAAATATCTGCATGTGTATGTGATGTAACAGTAAATAATGATACTGAAGATACATATATGTATGAGGTGTGATCCAAAAATACAATGAATGTTTAAATTAAAAATAACTTATTATGGTAAAAGACACACTGCCATTAATCGTCCCAAAATACCGCCCCCCCAACACACTTATGCACTGTTCTTGCCACTTTTGGAAGCCATTCTGGAAGTCCTCTATTGTAAGTGTTTTGAGTTGTGCTCTCCTGGCTGCCTCGGATGTTTCAAACTGATTCAGATTGTTCATCTTTCACAGTTATTTTTGATTTGGGGAAGAGTTGTATGGTTCCAGATCAGATGAATAAGGTGGAACAGGACACATCATAATGTTTTTAAGAATTATCTTCCCTTTGGATAGCATTTGGAAGCAACATTTCCCATATTTTTTAAATCACATCTCATAAAGACATTCATGAAAAAAAGACTTCCAGAACTGCTTCAGAAAATGGCAAGAACCATGGGATAAGTATGTTCGATTTTCAGGGGGATTAATGTCAATGTTTCTTTAAATGTGGTATTTTTTTAAAAAAAATTAAACATTCATCATATATTTGATTACCCCTTACAGATTCATAGACACATAAACATGAGTAGTAAGTAAACTGAACCACTCAAGAACAGAATCTACTTCTAATGCATTCCACAAATTCAAGGAAGAATTAAAGTAGAGTGGCCGATGTGATGAGACAACTTCTTTCTTCTGCTACTACCGGAACAAATTAATCCTACTGTGGACAGCAAAACAGGAGATGTGGTTTGCAGTAACTCATACAATAAGTGACTATAACAGCTGTAGCTGTTAGAATTTAGCCACAGACACTTTAACTTAAATCATTTATACTAATTACTGAAATTGCTAAGGAATCGTTAGGAATAAGTAGTCCTAGAAATTTTAAAGGGAAATTTAGCGTTACTGTAGATTCCATCTTTGAATTATTTCACTTTAGTTTTAAATGTGATGAAGAGAGATTAGTCTTGGGTTTGGAATGATCAATGAGGATGACAACAAACAGGTGATCTCGTTCTCAGGGTTGGAATAAATATTCATTATACCAGAGACTAGAAACAGGAGCTTGCAGTGACTTGCTCAAGGTGATCTGTGTAATGGCTGCTGTCCCTAGATTCACACCTAAGTCCCTCTTTTCTCATGTCCTCCATGGTTCTTTCGGGTTCCTTAGCCTATTAAACTCTGAAAACCACACCTGAACACCAGCAGACAGCCTCCATGCTGGCCTCCACAGTAGACACTCCTCAAGTAGCAAATTATCTACCATACAGAGGAATGACATTGGGATACCAAACTTCATTTTCAAGCTGCACAACCGTCATCTATTATGCTTTTGCATCTCATACTGTCCTCAGATTCTTCACATGTTAGAAGGGTGATTCAAGATCATCTTTCATAATGTGCTGGGATTATCCTTTCGCACACAAGAGACAGGTGAAAATTAGCAGAATACTTACAAGATTAGTATTTTTTTGAAAGCACGTGGAACAATTTCTAGTAAGTCATTGGGTGGTTAACTATTAAATTGCCTGGGGAAACCCCAAGAAAAATTGATTTTAGGAAACGTAGTTTAAATACAAAAACAACTCTGAAATATGAATAGATTATGAATTCTTTTAAATACATCCTGTAGGAACCTAAGGTGCAGCTCAGTGGTAGAGGGCTTGTCCAACACACATGAAGCATAGGGTTTAATCCTCAGCAATGAAAAATAAAACAAACATGACTGCATACTAAGTATACTACACAGAATTACACCGTATCATAGTATTTATTATACTCTGTACTAGAATACTACACAGTATGCTGTACAATACTTTGTGCATATGTTCGATAAAACAAATGATTCAGGACCCAAGAGAATCCTTAGATTCATTTAGGGAAATATGTAGTCCTGTAGATTATAACTACAGGAGTCCTGTAGATTATACTTGGTGAAGGTTTATTAGTTTTTAACATGTGCAGTCAACCCTGAAGTAAATATGCCATTCCATGAATTGGACTAAAATTGGAGAGGTCATAATTCTCATTTTTCTTTTAATGCTTTGTGTGAATTGCTTTCTGTTGATTGAATTTAAATCATGGAGAACTGAATTAAGGAAAGGTTAGTATGAAAGTGAGTTAAATTACATACATAAAATAACTAATGAAATAGTTAAGAAGTAAGATAATGAACAAGATAGGAAATATGTAAATTATTTTTATGTAATAACTGGGATGCTACTGAGAGTGGAATGCTGATTTTGTTAAGATCATTCAGCCACTTCAGAATTTTAAAGTGAGAAGTCAAATAAGAATGAAAGGATATAATAACATAAAGACTGAAATAATTGGCAAATTTTAGGATCCAATTTGAATTGTACTTTCTTGATGCCAAAATGTTTTTAATTACTTGATGACCTCACAGGATGAATAGGTATAGATGGAAGGCTAGATAGAAGGTTCCATGAATAAATCATACAAAATAAATTTTGCTATGAACAAAGAGCCGACATCCTCTGTGTAATCAGAGTTCTGATTCACAGGAATACCCCTTTGCCCGCCCTTTGGCTAAAGTCATGTTTTCAATTTTTTTAAAGTCTATATTTTAGTCAGAAAGATTTATATCAAGAACAAGCCATCTAGTTGTAAGGAGATGAAGAACGAAGGTCACAACCTCTCTATTTTATCTTTCTATTACTCCCCGCCTAAACCTGGCTCCTGGGATAATGCCTATTTTTGTAAGAAATTCTTTTTACTGATCTATTCTTTGTGGCCCTTATAATGGGCTGCATTTAAGAGCATGTAAGCATCTAATGTACATGCACAGAAACTTCTTCAAGGGAGAAGGACCTGGCTCCTGAAGCACCCGAGCTGCCTCTTGACACCAGGAATCCTGAAGTACTCACACTCGAAAGAAATCCTTCTCTTTCCTGGTGTTCCTGATACAAAAGGCCAATTCACGACTTATTTTTTTTAAGAGGCCTAAGACTCTAGAGGCTGGTTTGTAGAATATGACTTTGCAATGTTTTATACATTTTTTACTCATTAAGTAAATTATTAAGTAAATGGAGTCTGATGCCAAAAAGTATATTAAGGACATATACTTTCTTTTCTCTGGCCATTTATACACATACCATGAGAGCTTTAAAATACAGGTGTAATACCATTATAAGGCTGTTTAATAAATATTAAAATTTCTTTTGGAAGGTTTAGAGTATTTTTTATTCCTCCCTCTCTCTTTCCCCTTCCTTCTTTCCTTACTTTCTTCCTTCCTGCCTGCCTCTTTCCTTCCTTCCCTCCCTGCCTTCCTCTGTCTTTCCCTCTTTTTTCTCTTTCTTTCTTTTTCTTTCTTTCTTTCTTTCTTTCTTTCTTTCTTTCTTTCTTTCTTTCTTTCTTTCTTTCTTTCTCTCTCTCTCTCTCTCTCTCTCTCTTTCTTTCTTTCTTTCTTTCTTTCTTTCTTTTCCTTTCTTCCCTTCTTTTTTCTCTGTAGGATAGCCCAGTCACTACTCATTAAAAACTCTACATTTGTATTATCTTTTAGGTTTATATAATCTTTAAGGTTTAATATTCATGTGTTAAAATTGTTCTACGCAAATCTTTCTCAGTCTTTTTGAATACCCTGTTACAATTATGCATGTGTAAACAAAAGCAATTGCATAGCTGCTATTTGATAAATAAACTATCTGTAAATGTGCTTTTTGTACTTAGAATTTTACATCATTTTGTTTTCTGCCATTTCTCTTTGAGACATTGGGACATTGAGACATTGTCTCAAAGTCATCTATCTCTGAGACGTTTCTCTGTTGAATTATATAAAATAGTCTCTGATTTGAAATTACTTCATTAGAGGTTGCTATAGGAGTTTTTCAACCCCTCTCAGGTGTAGTTTTATGAGCAAGTCAAATGATTACTCTCTTTTCTGTAACTACATCCTATGAAATATTTGTAATAGATTTAGTATACTAATAAATCACTAAATTAACCTGTTCCTGAGAATAAAATTGTGTAGTCTTTGCATTAGGCAGCCTTCCGATTGCTGAGACACAATACCTAACACCTCCAACTTAACAGAGAAGAGATTTAATTTGTTAATGGTTTCAGTTCATGTTTAACCAGCTCCAAGGCAGACGGACACATCATGGCAGAAGGGCTTGGTAGAAATTTGAGTCATTTGAGGGGAAAGTTAGCTAATTCTTTGCAGAAAGGAAGCAGAGTAGAAGAACAATGCTGAAGAGAATGTAGCTAGAGACCTTATAAAGCACCCACGGTTGTGCCTCTATGACCCACCCAGATACAAAGTGCTATGTACTTTACCAATCTGATAGGCCGTTTAATCCAATGAAGTTGACAAATCAAGATTAATGGTCACAATTCACCCCTTGTCTACTTCCCATCCAAATACATCTTCTTACGTTATACATAATCTCCAAATAAAGGCAATACCAAGTCCATGATTCCATCTAACATGGTACACTATTCCATATATGACTAGAAATGCAATAATTCATTCTCCAAAGTCTCAAGAGTTCCAGAATTTTCCCCCAAAGTATAATTCTCATTTGAGACTTAGGAAATCTCTGAATCTTTGTACAGATAATTAAAAATAAAAGAAATTAATATAATCCCAAGGTACAATGACATGGTAAACATTCCTATTCCCAAAGGGATGTTGGCAAGGCTATAGAGCAAAAGGAACACTTTTCCACTGTTGGTGGGATTGTAAATTGTTATAACCAGTATGGAAATCAGTGTGGAGATTCCTTAAACAACCAAAACTAGAGGTTCCATTTGATCCATGTTCCCCTTCTAGCTATCCTCCCCAAAGACTTTTAAAAGCATCATACAACAGTGATATATGCACAGCCATGTTTATAGCAGCACAATTTGTAATAGATAATCTCAGAAACAGCCCAGATACCCATCAATGGATGAATGGATAAAGAAAATGTGGTTTATGTATACAACAGAATACTACACTGCCATAAAGAAGGATAAAACTTGAGACATTTTTAGGTAAATAGATGCATCCTGAGGTCATAATTTTAGTGAAATAAATTGGGCACACATGTTTAAATGTTGCATTGTTTCTCTTATGTGAGAAACTGAAAGCATAAATAAGGAATAAGGTGGATGATAGATACTGGGAAGAAGGGACAAAATGTTCACATGGGAAGGGGAATAAGGAAAGGAAAAGGAAAAAAAGAGAGACTATAAGGAAAAAATAGAAACAAAGCTTTTGTAAATAAGGAGAGGAAGGAGGGCTGAAAGGAGGGGAGAGGAATAGGACAAAAAAGGAGAATCAGGATATATTAAGTGCAGCTACAAACCCCTATGATGAATGTGATCATTATGTATGTCGAAAGTGGATAAATAAAAGTAGTTTTGTTTTTCTTTTTTAAAGGCAAGCATAGAAGGATAAAAAAGAATCAGACCAGAGAGAAAGTGAAACCCAGCAGGATAAGCATTAAGACCTACAGCACCGTATCTGGTCTCTAGGCACACACTGTTAAAAGTGAGTTGCCAAAGGCTTGCATGGTCCCTCCGTGTGGACTTTCCTCCATGTCTCCCTTCCTGTCCCGCAGCGCTCCTCAGCTGGCCTTTCACAGTCCTGGCATCTCTGGATTCCTGGGGTCTCCACAACACCTTTGCATTCATTCCCAAAGTGATTTGGGTGGAAGCCTCCTGAACCCATAACCTTTGCATTCTATATGCCAGTAAAGCCAACCTCATGTGGCTGGCACCAGGTCTGCTGTCAGCAGAAGCAGCAGCCAGTTTCCCTTGGACACGTCTGTAACGGTCGCTGAGCGCCTCTGTGGCTGAGCGTGGAGAAATGAATCTCTGAGACCTGGAAGCCCTACTTGAGAAAGGGGAGCAAGAACTCTCCCCTCATGCGAAAGGCAGACACTTGCCCCCTTGAGACTGCAGTGAACAGATGGGTCTTGCTGAGTCCTGACATGGCCTCAGGCATCTTTCTTCTTGACCCTGCGCAAAATACTTGGTTTCTTTTTTTTTTTGGTATCGGGAATTGAACTCAGGGCCTCATGCTTGTGAGGCAAACACTCTAAGCACTGAGCTAAATCCCCAGCCCGAAATACTTGGTTTCTACATGGTTCCCTCCAGGACAACATTTAAATTTTTTCAATTTCTCTGCTCTGCTTTTTGCCTCCAATTCTCCTTATGTGTCTGGCTCAAAGCAGCCAGTAGTACTCATGCCACAACTGGAATGTTAGACTGTCCTGACATTTCCTTTGCTAGATTAGTCCACTAATCTTAATCTCAATCTCCTACAAAGTCTCAAGATAAGGACAAAATGTAGACAAATTTTCTGCCAGTGTAACACATATGGGCTCCAATCCAACTGCCAATGGAGTGCTTCTTCCCAACTTAAACAGCCTTTACTGTACACATTCCTGTCAACATTCTGATCATCTGAGCTCCGACCAGAATTGCCCATCACTCATTGCTCAGAGCATTCTGGTGCTTCTCCAGCCTGCGTATCCAAACTGTTCCAAACTCCTCCTGCAGACCAGCTCCAAAGGCTTCTGAACCACACGCCTAGGAACAATCACAGCTGAGACCCACTTCTCTGGTACTGGTTTTTCTGTATGAGTCATCGTTCTCATTACTGAGACACCATACCAAACACCCACAACCTAAAGGATGAGAGATTCAATTTTTTTCAGTTTTAGTCTATGACTGGCTGTGTCCAAGACAGAACCATCCAACAGAGGGCGTGGCCAGCGAGGAACAGCCTAGGGACTCTCTACAGTGCCAAGGTTGTGCCTCTGGGTCACACACACACACACACACACACACACACAGGATAGGCTTACTAAATATCCAGTGGAGTCAACAGATCAAGATTAATGGCTACAGTGCAGAAAGAATTTCATAGAATTCATCAAATATTGTCTAAATTTAGATCATTTATAAACTAAATTGTAGGAATACAAATTGTCAGGAGGTGAGGCAATAACCAGGCAGATCTTTTTGATAAGCATAACCATCAACTTACTTCACAGTCACTCTCTTGATTTTTATGATTTTTTAAAGCAGGGACAATGAGCTGTCTTTATCTTTGTTTTGCTCAGGGGCCCTCTGAGTCACAGTGGTGACATCATTAGCATGAAATGTACCTCGCTGGGAAGTTCAGTGTCCCAGAGAAGGAGATGGTGATAGCTAGGCATCTTTTCTTCAAAACCAAAAAACAAAAAGTTTGCTTTAGAGAAGCTTTGTGCTTGTGTTTTCAAAGACTCCATTTAAACTTTTCTAGGGATTGTAGGCCTATTTTTTAATATATTTATTTACCTATTTTTCTAGACAGGTGTTTGCTTTGTAGCACAGGCTGGCCGTGAACTCACCTCCTGAGTGCTGGGACGCGTGCACCACCATGTCAGGATTCGTGGGCCTATTTTTCTACTGACAGACAGATGTGGGGATTTGTTAATACAGAGACGTTAGTTTGGAATGTGAGTTATGAGTGTCTTCCTGGCCACTATGATGTGTAAAGTTTATATTTTTCTTTGTCTTTCCTTTCTTTCATAATCCCTCCCTTTATTAGTCAATAAAAAGTCTTATTAGGTATCCAATTTATTTGAAGCATATACCTAGGAGTTTGGAATGGACGTTTGAACATGAAAAGATCCTTGATATTAAGAAACATGTTTTAACTGGAAAGGAACATAACTATTACCTAAAGGTTTGCAAAGGGAACAAAAGCTGGAGGTTTGGTGTTCAGGTGAGGGCCACCTAAACTGAACGTGGTGTGTTGAGTGTGGCTGCTGCGGACAATGTCACGTATTTCTTATTTTATGTTTTTCTTAGATGGATGGCGTTCAGATGAATTTTAACTTAAATAGCACATTATTGTCTTGTACTTTGTACATTTTAAAATCACAGTAATGGCGGAATGCTAGGAAGAGATAAAATTGAGAGCAAATGGAAAATTTTCTATCCCAAGATTTTCTTGCCATTTAAATTAAGCTTGAGAAAAAGAATTTTTTTCCCTGCCACTGGTTTAATACCACAACATTATTCTTATAGAAATCACATTCATATTAACTTTAAATGTTTTGAGCTTTTGAAGAATTAAAGAATATACTATCTACTAAGAAATACTGGAAATCAATTTCCATCTGGATTGTGATAATACTATTCATTCTGTCCAGAAAATGTGATAGATAACAATTCCAAGCAGTAATTTTATGGACTATGTTTATACCATAATTCTGAAGAAGAAATTTCAAAGTAATATATAAGCTCAAACACAGATTGGAGATAAAAATATATATTCTCCATTAAAATAAAAAAATAAAATTGCTGTACATTGTGGCCATTTATGTTTTGATTCACTTCCCTGGTAAGCATTATACACTACAATACACTGGGGTTGGCTTTCTAAAAAAATGTATTGGTTTTATGTTTAAAAATAAACATAACATATATTCTAGTTAAATTTTCTTGGGGATTTCTACCTAATTGAGCAAAGAATGTCACTAAAAATAAATTTTGATACCTGCTGTCAAATTTCATTTGAGATAAAAATAAATAGATTTTAGAAGAAAATAAACATTTTATTAATAGATTTCCATTTTCTGACTGTTAACTGGCAGAAAGAGAATATATGTTAAGTGTTTATTTATTTATTTTTTTATTATTTTTACCAAGAACATGTATCGGTACATTTTATACATAATGATCATAATCAACATGGTTATTTTGTACCTGTACATGATACATCTTGGTTTTCCCCCCTCTTCCCCCCCTTCCCCTCCCCTCCCTTCCATTCACCCACCCCTCCCTATTTACAAGTGTAACTACACTTTACCATTTTTTCCCCCTTTCATTTTACTTTTCTTTTAACCTTCTTCTTTATCCCCCTTTTCCCTATCTAGTTCTCTCTTTTGAATACTATCTCTCTTTTTTCTTTTTTAAACAAAATATCTATTCTACCCCTTTGTCCTTATTTACACTTATGGTTTCTCATATCAGAGAAACAATTCGATGAGTACTAATAAGTGTCTGATATTTTTAAACATTGTACCAATACTAATTTATATTCTGGATATAATTTAGTAGAATCTCTACACACTATTTGGCCTTAGCATTTTTACAGATGTGCTATATTCTCTTTAAAGAAACAAGAAGAATTTGAAGTGTTTCAGCATTTTTGGCTTCCTCTAATCCCTGGAGATTAGAATGAATAATGCAGGTAAACACATCTTTATCAGATTTAGTCTAGAGACGGAAGACTTGCCCCTGTATGTAACTTAGATGAAGATGTGATTTGAAAGATAGCCTTAAAATGTTATACTACTTACATATTTTTTATTAATTTTAAATAATTTTCATACATTTATGAGAAAAAAATAAGTATCTAGAGGCAGATAAAAGCTTATCCAAAATTATAGCCATTATGGGCAGTGAAGAAAAGATTGAAACCCTGTATATGAGGTGGCCAAGAGACTGATCTTTCCAGTCTTCTACCCTTCCTTTCACCTTGGGTCCTTCCATTATTGACTTGGTAAGAAAATGCTACTTCATGGAAAATGTTGGCAACAATAGACATATCTGACATTGCATTGTGCATGTAGAACAAATGATGTCATGGGCCATCGTTTGCTCTAATAAGGTCAGTGAAAACAATGCCTTTTGAATATCGAGCCAGGCTTGAACCACATACCAATCTTGTGGCAGGCATGAGGAAATTGTTTTTAAATTTATTTTACATTCTTATTCAAAAGTGTTTTTAAATCAAACATCCTTCAGCCGTCCTTTAACTACTTTACTGGGGCTTAGGAAAAATGCAGAGCAATACACTTTTAGGTGTACACTGTACAGTATAATTTGCATACAAATGCATTTTTACTGAAAAAGATCAGGGCAGAGTTTTAAATATGTTTCTACACTGAACTTCTAGGCATCTTGTAAAGTCGAATATAATGTAAAATTCGGAATTCTCTCTAGTCCTACATATTCTGTATGCAGTAAGTTTGTGTTTTTCAAGTGTTGGGTATTAATGTCATCAAAACTGCTGCAGAAAGAGTTACACGCATTAAACAACATGAATGAATCAGATGGTTTAATATATTTTCATGCTTGTGCTTAATCAAGGGCTTTCAAGTGAAATACTAATTTCTGAAGGATCTGTATGCTTGGAAATCTTGATAGAATAAAGGGATTGTGAGACTTTTTTCTCAATGTCATATGAGACACTAATAATAAAACATAAACCAGGTTAGTGAATTTTAGTACTTCAGTATAACTTTCTATCAATGCATGAAAATGTTGTGAAAGTTAAAAATAAAATAATGTGATAGAGGTACCCACCAAAATCAAATTATGTACAGCACACTCCCTACATTATCAGAGAAAAAAAAAGTAAAAATACAAAGATAAAGAAAGCATATCTTTCAGGATGCAATAAAGCTGATAAGATATATAAAAAATAATTTTAAAATATTACTATTAAGGTTTTTCTAAAGAGTGATAATTATTGTCTTTACCTTTGTGTAGGCTATTCCTTTAGATTAATATGTATCTATGTAAACAGTTAACTACAGATTTGAAAAGATGAAACTAGATGAGAAATCAATTAGGAAGAAGTGGTATTTCAGTAAGGCACCTTGAAAATGTGGTGCATATTTATTCTTATATGACTACAAAACTCATGCACTCAGAAATTTTTTTGCAGTGGTGCTATACAGCAGACATGAGAGATGAAACAGTGAGCAAAGACAGACACAGGTTATTCAGAAGGTCCTTAATGACTAGCTTCCTAAAGTAATTCAACAAAGAGACATGCGTGTTGTACATAGTGAGCACCTAATAATGTAGCTTTGTGGGGTGTGCGTGTGTGTTTGTGTATGTCATTTGACAGAACTTCACAAAAAGGTTAGAGAAATGTTGCTATATACAGCACCCATTTATGTATATATTAAGAAAATGAAAATATTAAGTAAAGGTATAGAAGTTATGCACACACAGTTAACAAGAATTTCACCTCCTTTACAGAACTCTTTGCACAGGAACTGGGTGTACACTTTATTACAAGAACAACTTGATATCATCTGAAAGTTGACTGTGTACTGGACTGTATATAAAGAATCTAAGAATTTAAATAATTCAAAATAGTCTTGTGAATACCATATGCTATATTTGGAAACCAAAACAGTAAGTTACCTTTAAAACTCTGTATATTTGGAAATTTATAAACACACTTACAAAGGGATTATTTGTCAAAAAACAAAATCAGAAAATAAGTATGCCTGAGTAATAGAATAAAATATTAAAAATTATAACATACATTTAAAGGGGTGATAATAAACTCGAAAGTTTAAATGCTTACACTGGAAATGAGATTAAAAATGATCAAGTGTTCAATCTACGATTTCAAAAGATAAATGAAACAAATTCTAATGAAGAAAGGCTAACAAAATGATAATAGAATTTAATGAAATCGATAAAACATACAGTGAACTAATGAATGTACACTAGGATTCTTTGAGAAAATTATTAAGAATCATAATGCTTTGACCAAATGATCAAATACAATATAGAAAAGTTTCAAATACTATTAAGCCAAGAAGGTGTATTTAACCACATATGTGGGAACTAAAAAAATTAAAGAAGTTTAGGAATAAATTTATGCCAACAAATCAAATGCTTATTCGAAATATATTGCTAGAAAAACACAAATTATCAAATCGGAATCAAGATGTAGTCGAAAAATGTAGTAATTCTGTAGTTTTTTTTGGGGGGGTGCTGGGCATCAAACTCAGGGCCTTGTGCTTGCAAAGCAGACACTCTGACTGCTGAGCTAAATCCCCAGCCCTGTAGTTGTTTTTTAAATGGTGAATCAATGGTTGCTATAGTTTAGATTTGCAATGTCCCCCAGGGCCCATATGCTTCAGGGTCCATATGCACAGGTTGGTCCCCAGCCTGTGGTGATATTGTTGAGAGATGATAGAACGAACCTTAAAAGATGTGGGGCCTGGAAAAAGGAAGTAGAGTTACTGGGAGGCAACTTCTTCCTTTCTTTTTTCTTTTTTCTTTTTTGTTTCCCAGGTCCCACAAGGTAGACATGCCTCCTCTATCACATGGCCTCAGCATGAAGTCCCGTGCCACCCCAACCCCAGAGCAAAAGGACCAAGTGACCATAGATCGAAACCTCCGAGATCATAAACCAAAATAGTACTTTCCTACTTTTAAGTTGCTTATCTCAGCTATTTTTTCACACTAATCAAAAGCTGTCTACGACAGTTATTAAAAGTTTTCTCATAGAAATTCTAATAGATGCTGACAGTTTTATAAAGAGCAGCTGAAAATCCAAGGAAGAGTTAATTTGGTAGTGTCCAAAAATCTTCCAGAGAATGAAAAACAAGAATGGTGTATTTTACCACATGTTTACTATACCATTTTTAGTCTGCATGTCAAACAAGAGAAAAACACAGAGAAAGAAATTAACAAGTCAAACCCATGCATAAAAGTAAATGCCAAATTAAAAACCCCAATAATCAAAAGAAACAAAATGATGTTTTTAAAAGGTATGATAATACCATCATGTACAAATGTATGAGATAGGATGTTGATTTAACCTTTGAAAATGTACTAATGTAAATCAAAAGTTAACAGATAACAGAGAAAAACAACTCAAACATCTCAATGGATATCAGGAAATAGTCGTAATAAAACTACTCATACACTAGAAATGAACAATGGTAAATATATATAGGTGAATTATTAGAAACATACTCCTTAAAACCAGAAACAAGACTTAGAACTCCACTATCAACATTTCTGATAAAGATTCTTGTAGACTTCCCAGCTAGTAGAGTCAGGGAAAAAGTGAATAAAGATAATTAGGATTTAAACAAAAGAAATGACACTCTCATTTTGGCAGTTGATATGATAGCCTAGAACAGCGATCACTGAACAATGGTCCACAAGTCAGTATCAGCTTAGCACTTGTTTCTGTAAATGAAATTGTGTTGGAACGCAGCCATACTGTGCTTATTCACTGCATATTGTCTGTGGTTGCTTTCATGCTAAAATAGGACAACTGAATACTAAAGATACAGAGACCACATGTCCCTCAAAGTCTAAAATGTTTAGTCTCTACTCTTTTTCAGAAAAACAATAACATTGTCAATCTCTGGTCTGGACTGTAAAATTATTAGAATTAATAAAACATTTTAGCAAGTTTGTTAAATACATCAAATTAATTGGGTCACCTTATATTCATAATGAACCCTTAAACATATTGATATGCATATATGCATGTATACTCAGTAACAAAATATTTTGAAGTAGCAGTAAAACTAATGGAATTTTGGAACTCCTATTTTGAAAAAAATTATTAAAAGGTAATCAAAGAATTTGAGGAAGACAATGGAGATGGGAAAGGCATGAAGGAAATGACCACGCATATGAAAGTTTCAAGTCTCTAAGTTCCCCAAATTCAACGTATTTTCCATAAGAATTGCAACAGAATTTCTCATGGAAGGTAAAAACATATTTTTAAATCTAAACAAAAAAGTATTAAGAATATTTAATGCATTTCTAAAGAAGAAGAGATTAGCAGATACCTTCTTATCAAATGGCATATTACAAAATAATGCTTAAATCAGAATGTTATTGAAGCATGGCTAGACAAACAGACCAACAGAACAGATAAGATGACAAAAATAAATACAGAAACTTGATCTATTATAAACATGGCATTAGACTTTGGTCAAAGATATACTATTGTGGAAATGGTACAGTAAACATGCCCACACAATTTTAGGTAAATTAAAAGGTTAGTTGTGTAAAGAAATTTTTTAAATATTTGAGACTGTAATATTGGACAAATTTTTATGAAATTAGGTCAGAAAATTCTTCCTTTAAAAAATACGAAATGTGTATATGCAAAAGAAAATGTTGACACAGCTGAGTTCATTACAGTTAAGAGCATCTATTTTTCAGTGTACAGCATACAAATAGTGAAAGCACAGACTGTGCGCGTCCAATAATCTTTTTCCTAGCAGTTAACCAACAATGTCTTAGTGTCCAAAATATGTAAAGAACAGCTTCAAAATAGTATTAGTGACAATAATCTGAAAGGACAATAACCACAACAAAAGAAACAAAAATAGTAAGACCTTGTGAACAATATGAGCTTATTAGATTTCACTGAAATACAAAAATGAATCATAATAGGGATACTTTATATTTATTGTGTTGGCAGGACTTTTAAAATTGAAAACAGATCAGAAGCCTTTATTTCTTGTCTTTGAGAGCGTGACTTCTCAAAAGTACTGGAGGTGAGTAGCTATCTTCCTAGGTAAAGACTCCAGAGAACATCCCAAGTGCTCTGGGAGGCAGGCTCCGGGATGTTCAAGCCCACAGAGCGTGCAGTAACACATTCCTGGTGCAAGCTACTGAAGGAACCATTTCTCTAATGAATGTCAAAGCAGAGTGCTGGGTGAATGAAGCAAGTCACACAGGAGGATACACCATGTGATTTCACAAATACATATCCAAAAACATGCAAGACTAAGCTTCATCATTTTTAGGAACACAAGTAAATGTGGTAAAAGTATGAAAGAAATCAAGGGAATGGTCAGACTGAAATGCAGCTCAATTTACATTTCCCAGAAAGAAGAGGGGGATATTGGTAACAATGTTCTCTTCCTTATGAGACACGAGATGTTCACCTACTTGTCATTTTAATCAAATAGGTTTAATATTTTAATATGTTAGTTATATTTTGGGCATGAATGGTACTGTTCAATAAAAATACTTTGAGAGTATTTCAGAATAAACTAGACAAAACGTAAATGAACAGCATGATTATGCAAAGCCTTGCGGTTAAAGGTTTTATTCCAGAATGAATAAAGTTTCAACTCTAATGTTACACAGTAGCAGCCTGTAATTCATTTTCAGCCTCTCCAGTACAGCTCAATATGATTGTCCCCACCCACCAGGGCTAGGCATACACACATACTATGTGGTCACTAATGACTTGGGGATCGCTGAGAGCTCCGCTGTGGCAGTCAACATCTACATTTTACAGAGGGTAAAGTAAAAGGAAGAAAAACAAATACCGCTTCATACCATTAGTAATTCTTTGTTTTTCAGAGTCACATTAGAAAATGTGCTGTATCCATTAACCTTTTTGCGAAGAGCAGAAGGTAAGCTAGTTAGGATTTGACAGCTTCACAGAGTCTATCGACTTGTGATAAAAAATATGCTCCTGCCTCTATTCTCGGTATACCTGTCAGTCGCACAGTTTGGTACAAGAAGAGTCATTACTATTACTGAGTTCTACTTTCTCAACCCCCCATATTGGCCCAGTAAAAATAAATTAAGGTGCTCTTCATTTATTATCACATGAATTTTATTTTTTACCTGGTGATCCAATACTGACCAGTTATTTGTTAATGGCTTATTCTGTGCATAATAGATTAATCTCACAGCTTTGTAAGTAGTGCTTCACAGCAATCCTATAGGATAGCCCGGAGTTAACTATCTTACCTTTAAACACTAAGCAACAAAAGACTAATAGAAGTAACACATTATTCTCTGGCCTTGGAAATAATCCAGGCTGTTCCCATAATCACAGAATGATTAAAAATGATGATGGTATCATGGAATATATGTGTAAGGAGCAACAAAATGCAGGTGCAGTAACAATAATACGGTGAGAAAGTCCCAAAAGGAAAAAGGTGAGCACAGTTTCCAGTCGGGAGTGTAATCAGTCAGGAAGTGGGTAGCCTCCCTAGCATGCAATCCAAAACCTGGGATTTCACTCAGTAATTGGGGATTACAGAAACAGTAACTATTTGCAGGTAGGTAATTCAAAGCTGCACAGAGCTGACTGTGAATCCTGTATAAATGCAGACAACAGAGCATATGCTCTTTTCTAATTTCTATGCTCTTTTCTAATTTCTATGCTCTTTTCTAATTTCTATTTCTTTTTAAACTATCTATGTCCATTTAATAATTTGCATGTATATCATGTATGAGCTGAAGAAGTGATCAGTTTGGATGATTTCAACACCAGGTGATGCCTTAGTTAGCTGTCGTGTGTGTGTGTGTGTGTGTGTGTGTTGGTGGTGGCAAACTTGCATTGAGTAAGAATACCAGCATCATTTTTCCAACAACATGTATACACTTTCTGTCTCCGTGTCATGTGCTTTTATATTTCAAACTTTTTCATTATTATTATTATATTATTATTATTATTATTATTATTATTATTATTATTATTCCTGCTATGATCTTTGATGTTATAGTGAGAGTTCTGCGGAAGGCACCACAAACTAGGCCTGTAAAAAACAGTAAAGTTACCAATAAATGTTGCATGTGTTCTGACCT
>PVJO010011158.1:0-60865 GCA_004026905.1 Hystrix cristata
GTAGACATAAAGATTAAATTTCTCTCCCATGGCTTCACAGTAAGCATTGCATTTTTGGCTAGTTAATCCTTTTAATCTATTACACAATCTCAATTCCCACAAAAAATAAATAAATAAAAAGCTTGTTAAAAGAAGATAAGAAGTTGTCTCCTCACTGATAGCTAATTCTGACTCTTTGAAAAAAGAAAAGCCTCACTGTAGTGAAATTCTCCTGTAAATTAAATTAGATGTAAAAACACTTAATAAAAGCAAGATGGGTCTAGAGATTATCACTGAACTGAGATCCCCGTGAAGTCCCAGTTAACTCAGTTGGAGGCTGCCTTCTGTGAGGCTAAGATCATTTACACTTGCATCTCTCCAAGGGCTCATTAATTTTCCTTAGAGAAAAGTTGTTTCCTCTGAACTGATTTCCAAAAAAGCCAACAGTTATACACTGATAAGTCATTTATTACACTTAAGAGGTGAAATATTTTGCGATAGATTTCTATAGGTCAGTCATTCTTAAGTACTGGGGTGTTACAGATGTCAAAAAATGATGCAATAAAAATGTGTTTCTCTACTTAAAGTACCAGCCTATTTAAACCAGCCCATAAAAATGCACATAGCCCATAGAAATCTGATGGTCTGCCATAGCTTTTCTGTTGTATAAGGTTCACAGTAAATCTATGATGAAAACATCTACTCAACAAAGAAAAAGAAAAGATTAAAGTGAAACCAAAGCATCTGTTAACATTTGAGAAGTTTTGTTTTTTTATTTCTAGAAAAAGGTATACCGTAATATTAATTTCAACAATTTCTTGAACATCAGTACTTTCCTAGAGATCAAAGGAAAATGTACTCAGGATGGTCATTTATTTATTTCAATTTATTTAATTTCACTATTTCCCTTGGACTTTACACATGAACAGATTTTAATAAGAAAGCGATCTCTCAAAGATAAACAACAGGAAATCGAGGCGGTAATATGAGTTTTTCCAGATATGAGCAGAGCAGCACTCTCATCCTTCTGTTACTTATCTTACGAGATCATGCAGCTTTTTCTTCACTGTCCAAACAGTAATTATCTTGCCTCTAATTATTTCAGAAAACTTTCGATCCAAATGATTATAAAGTAGAAGTATTAATTTTAGAATTAATTCTTAATTTTCCTAACCTGTGGGACGGTATGGTGAAACGACACATCAAAACCTTGTTCAACTTCAGAATTTATCTTCATCTATGACAAAATCTAGAACTCCGAAAACTGCCCATCAGAGCTTCTTGTTTATATCTCACCTGTGGATGACCTCCATTGAATTTAGGATCTAGGCACCTTCTGTCCATCAAGGTGACTTGCATGAATCTCTAATTTAAAATTTAGCTCAAAAGGTAGAGAGAGCTCCAGGTCTTTAGCTTACTAGTAACAATCTTGAGATCTACAGCATCTTGTACAGCTAACAATTTGTCTGGCTTTTCCTGGATTCAGATTACAGTGCCCAAAAGAATAATTTTAGAGAGAGCTGTTGTAATGACTTGTGTGAGTCACTGCTTTCTAGATTCTCTGGTGTGGAAATGTCTCATGATTACCAATTTGCCTGACAGATCAATTCTAGGTGCTATTTTCAGAGAATTCATGTATTCCAGCCTAGAGTCTATCTGGAAGAAGAAAAGAAATATGCCATCCATGACTGAAAACTGAATGACTATGAAAAAAATTCAGATTCAGAAAACTTTCTTTACAAAATAGGAAGATGGCCAAGTTAGGTGCTTTATTCACAAAGCTTTCAACAGTGACTTTTCAACTAGTCTGGCAAGATTATACCCTTCTCTTTAAGCTGTTCATGTTTCTTGCTATATAAAATGTTGCGCATTAATGATTCACAAATACCCTGCAAAAGAATCTTGTCCCTTTTTGTAACTTTAATTTGAGGAATAGAATTTAATCAAATTTCACTTGTATCTTAGGAAAGAAGGGTAGGAACTGAACAATGTAAATGGAGAGAAGGTCCAAATAGAAGTGACACTACAGAAAAGGATGAATGGCCTAAATTGTAATCGAAGCACCTTACGGGGTTTGGGATTTAGTTCAAGTGGTAGAGTGCTTGCCTAGCAAGCACAATGCCCTGAGTTCAATCCCCAGCACCCAAAAGACAAAAATACAACAACAAGGCACCTTCCAGCAGCATTTGAACTTTAGTGACAATTTTTGTTTCTGTTATTTACTGATGTATAACACACTAATCCAAAATTCAGTGGCTTATAATAGGAGTCTAAAACAATAGCCAGCCTGCCAAAATAGTCACAACATATTTCAGTGCACCTGAGCGCCAAGAATTGTGTACACATTTTTAAATGGTTAAAAAAGAATATACTTGTGATGTGAAAACTTAATTAAATTCAAATTTCAGTGTCTATTAATAAAGTTTTATCAGAATATGACAGTATTTATTTTTTCAGTGTATAGACTGTGGCTAGTTTTGTCTTATAATAGAATCGAGCAGCTCTGAAAAAAAGATTGTATAAAACACAAAGCCTGAAATATTTACAACCTGAACTATTGGATAAGTATGTATATTACTGGTCTAAAGGCTGATTTCTTTCTTTGTTTTTGTGATTCTCTGGGTCGATGGGGCTCAGCCTCATGTGACGGAACTGAAGTCTCTGTGTGGCTGCATTCAGCTGGAGGCCTGGATGAGGCTGCAAGTTTGCAGGCGGTCTCCATAGTGCCCTGGCTCTTTTTTGTTCCTTCTCATAACTCAGTAGTCTTGCACAACTTCTTTTGTGCATGGAGACTCTTTTCAACCGGAGGACTCCTAGAACCCCAACCCCACTGTGTAAATGATTATCATACATCTACCTGCTCAACTGAAGTGTGTTGTGTTTTCATTATTTTATTATTTTTTATTTCTTATTAACAGTAAGAATAGTTAATTCTCATCCAGTTTTAAAGTCAATTACTGATTTATCTCTTGAGTCCGATCCGATATTTTGTTGTGGTGCTTTTTCTTTCACTTATGGTAAGTTGCTTTCTTTTGTGTTCGTGTGGGGTTTTGTTGTTGTTGTTGTTGTTATTGTTGTTGTTGTCTTTTAACTATGAACTCATTTTCCACAGAACTTCATTCATAAGAATTCTTTGGAAAATACAGTGATTTCAAAGTCATTCATATTTGTTTTTCCCAAGAGTACAGGAGGCATTTGGCTATCATCACAACTTCAGAATTTTTTAGAGTAATAAGATAAACTTAAATCAAAATAAGCAACCGTTACAAGTTGGTTTAGCAGGTTAATTTTCAATGTCATTTTTTCTTTCCTCTTATACCTTCATTTTGAGGCAGACCGTGTTTCTTGGCCAGCACCAAGTAAAAGAAAATGCTTTATCTTTATGGCATTCTTATACTACAGCTATGACTATTCAGAGTGTCAACTGTATTTGAAGTTCAGCTACAGGGCTTCAAATCTTGAGTTAGTCTCATAAACCCATGAAAACCAAAGCTCAATTCCAATCTGTTTTGTACTATCCCTTGGGCTAAAAGCTGGTTCCAGTTGAATGCCATTCGCTCCTCTTTATTTTTACTGTAAATTGGATTTGGGTCTCATGATTCCTTGTTTTGATGCCAGGTCCTTGGTATAATCAGAGTTAGTTATTTTTAATTTTATAAAGTGACTTTAGTCCTTTTCACTAGGAGGATGATGATGGTGTATAGTTCAGCATTATGCTTGAAAGACATAGAACTGCTTCCATAAAATGTTTAAAAACTAAACATTTTTATTAAAAAACATATATAAAATAATAAATGAAATGAATGTAAATATGAATCATATAAATCAAATAAATGTAGAGGAAAGAATAATTTATCTGTAAAGCTTTTATGTAGATTCAGTTATTATGAAGACTTTTTCACATCGTTTCATCTATTTTTGTATATTTTAAAGAAAATCCCTGACTTTATGTAAGTTTACCATTTTTATAAGCATATTGAAATAATATGGTGGTATACTTGTATTATTACAATGCCATCATTACACATAAAATGTTAAAATTATTTAATATCATCTAATAGCATGCTTATGTTGAAATTTTTCCTACTGTCTTAAACATGATGTTTTATAGTTTATTCAATTAGGTTCAATATTTGCATATATTATGTCTCAGGCCTCTTTGAATCTAGACAACTCTTCATTATTCCCACTTCTTACCTCTTTTTTTCTTGTTGAATAAAGCAGATTATATTTTCTATAGAAAGTTCAGATTTTTGTCTGCATATATTTTAAACAACTTTAAACCTGCTTTTATCTGTTCCTATAAAGGATATCATGGACTATATTTTAAGAATTCAATGTCTATCTCTAGATTTTCATCTTCCTTGGTCTTTTGGCCAACAAAGAAAAAAAAATGGATGCTTATATAAAAATTGATCAGCAAGTAAAGCTACTAGGTGAAGAGCAAGAAGTCAGTAGGAAAGCCAGAAATTAGAAAGTAGAAAACTTTGACTAAAATCACATGTATTGTACAAACATACTACGCAACACTCTATGAAAAAAACTTAAAATGCATACTTTTACGTAGAAAATGCTAATCTTTTATGAAAATCTCTTTACACATAATGTTTATGTTCATTTGCATAAAATATGATAGATTTATGTACAGGAGTTGTCATTAATGATTAATTAATGTATACCATTTATAACATGCTTATTGTATTTACATACCTTATCATAGATGATCATACATGTTGCCATTTATTGAACACAACTAAGAGATTCCATATCTTTATCAACAATCCAGATAATAAGTATCTTATCCACAAGTAGAACTTCAATTTTAGTCAGTTTACTGTGTTGCAAAGGTATTGAGTGGTGGAGACAGAACTAACCCTGGCTAGGTTTTAGAATGTCTTTGCTAATTTTGTAGAACTGTTCTTTATCTTCCAGAAATGCCTTACTGAGAAGAAAATACCAGTAACCCTTTACAAAGTGGTATATTCTCATTTGAAAATGATCTCATTCTAAAAATGTCAAAATTATCTAGTTTTTCATAAATAGTTGCAAAAGTGAAGAGTTTTTAGTACCAGTTTTTTATTATTTCCAATGAAATAATCTAGTTAGAGTTGAGTAAATTTCCTTTGGAGAGAGTGATTCTTAAAGAATGGAGTGATAATTCTGAAGAATTTATTTTTACAGCATTCTTCAGTAATTTCAAATGCATTTACCATAAAAAAAAATAAGTCCAAACCATTTACCTCCACCGATAAAAAAGTTTTAAGTTAAACTACATTATAAGAACATTGTTTTCCATAAACTATGTTACTCATGTATAGCCTAAGCTCCACTTATTCCTCTCTTCCAGTTGTGTCTACCTTTCTTCCTTCTGAATTCTCTCAGAGTACGTGAATAAAGGCAAATGGAATTCAACAATGAATTATTTATAATTTGATCACATTTAGATCTTTTGAACTAAAAATGATTTAAGAAATAAAGAGTTTTTGACATGTAATTTAAATCCATACTAGATAATTGGGTTGACTAGGGAGAATTTGTTTTAGGAATAAACAATTTCAGTGAAAACAAAAAGCCCATTACAAATATTTGAAAAGAAATATTGTTCATTATTTTCTCTGTATAAAAGTGACTTTTTAAATGCATTCTCTAATTTTGGTACACATGATTTCTCCTTCATTAAAAATATCATGTTTACCCTATAATGTATGTGGCGACATTTAAATTAATTACAGGCACTTTATGAACACATCTGCTATGTGCTAAGAATGTGCTACATTCTAATAAAGACTGAAATAAAATCCCTGGCATGGGAGAGTTTATTCAAATTTATGTAACTTTATTAACACTGATGATTTAGGAAAGGTATCTTCAAAATTTACCAGGTGCTTGGATGCTTTCAGGGTAAATACACAAAATTCAGCTGAATGTTTTAGACTATGAGGTGATGGATCATTAGTAATGAATTTTCAGGGGAAGATATGTATTCTTCAAAAATAAATTCCCTTGGTTTTAGTCACACCAATAGCTCTTTTAAACATCTATAATTTACTGTATCTTAGTCGATTTGCTCTCTCTCTGTGAAATATTTAGCTTATTTTCTTGAACAATTTAGAATATGTTTCACATCTGTATTTGAAAGCATTTATAAGTACCAACTTTTAAAGAATACTGAGATGAAGTCACTACTTTTACTGTTCTGATAGAATGATGTTCTATGCTCAAAACAAACTACACATATAGAAACAAGTTTTTCTTAACAATTCTCACGAGCAATATATATATTACATATATACAATATGTAATATTATACAATGTATAATATATTGTATATATATCACGGATTATTGTTATATTGCAAACATTTCAAGAAAACACTCTTCGAGTCATGGACTACTAAACAGTGTTTAAACGGCGGGGGACACTGCGTTTTGGAATTGAGTTCACAAGTTTGATGTGTCCTCATGTGAAAATACAAATTTCACAAAAAATCATACATTTTACACTGGCGACTCTCATGAACTTTTCATGATGTATTTTGCTTTGGAAGTTGGACTTTTGAATGGGTTAGATGACTATTGCTGGGAGTTGGCAGAAGCTAAGAGAAGTTCAGAGCTTCACTTAAAGATGCAAGACATTTAGATAGATCTATGCTCCTTCTGCTTTTTTAAACAAAAGAATAATAAATAAAGAATAAATGTGTAAGAAATAGATAAAACGGCACTATTTCTACAGCCCTAAGAACACATGGGGTGCGTCACCCGGAATGGAGTCATCCTGCTGTAGCAGTAAACAGAAGGGCCGCTCAGAGTTGGAATCCTCTTAGGAGAATGTGCTGACGAGGGTATTTTTACAGAAGTATGAATGTGCTGACGAGGGTATGAATGTGCTGACGAGGGTATTTTTACAGAAGTATGTCACTTTGTGACGGATAGCTGGCCCCATTCGTAGGCACAAAAGGAGGTAGATGGAGGAAGTCGTACAAAGATACCCCCTTGAGCAGACCAGTGTATATACAGCCCCAGAGACAATTTCCTGGCAAAGGAGTGGAAACACTCTGACATCCTGTACTTTCTGCCCGATCTTTCTTGCCAGGGCAGCAACCGCCTTGGCAGGAACAAGCTGTGCGACCACAGACGGAGGCACCGTGTGAAACAGAAAGCGGAGTTTAAACACGCCCAGCGTGTGCGGGGAGAGGAGGGCAGATACTGAGCTGAGAATTCTGAAGTGTATTTCGACTGGGTAAATGAATAGCTGAATCGTGGAGAATCCTGAGCGAAATTTTAGGCTGTCTCACGATTCCTTTTCTGTTTCCTTTATTTTACCGACGAGGTTCTCCCAATGCCTTTAAAAAATAGTAATAATAAATTTTTTTCTGCAAGCCAGCTTGTTAACCACAGCATTGTTAATCAAACACAATATTTTTAAAGATGTTAATGAATGATGTAGTCTCCAAAAGTAAAAATCAGTAATGTATGTTGTCCATCAATAAATATTATTACATTTCATTTTGGCTAGTCCTGTCAAGGTAAGTCCAAATTGCCGAAGTATAGTACACTTTACTATAGTTAAATAAGTTATGATTTAAACAATGCTTAACATAAACAAATTAAAGAAGTAAACACATTCACAAATCTGTAATAAATTTTAAAAATAATCATTTAAAATGATCATTTAAAATGATATGAGCTGGGGTTTTAACTCGGTGGTTAGAGTGCTTTCTTAGGAAGCTCAAGGCACTGAGTTTGATCCCCAGAGCCAAAAAATAAATAAAATAAAATGATATAAAGTTCTCAAATATACTTAGATTTAAATACACCTCAAATACATTTATTTATGAGATATAAATGCCATTGGATGGATTCACTATGTTTATATGGCACAACTGTTAAATAAGATGTAGGAGTTCTAACATTTCCATGAAATATTCCCAAATCGAAGAAAGAATATCAATTGGAGTTGTATTCTGTGGACTGCATCAACATTTTTCACTAGTGTATATCCATTTCTAATGAATGAGAGCAGTTCTTGAGTGACTAATGGAAATGACTTTTTAGACCTAAATTTAATGGTAAAGTCGCCTTTGAACCGTAAATGCCAAAAGAGTGATTTGCAAACACTTAGAATATGTCAAGTTAATTTTAATCTTGATACTTCTTAAACTTTATTTGGCCTAATGCACTTTATACATTCCAAAAGTAATCCTTAATGTGCTAAACATTATACAAGTCATTTAGGTAATAAACTTAGTACTATGTCGGCAAGATTGCTAAGTCCAGATTTACTGACTTTTTCATTAGAGAAGAAAAACATGTAACTAATAAAATCGGAATTAAACAGTATTTTTTATCCAAATTAATTAGAAGATGTTCTTATTTAAAATATTTTTAAACTCTTTTGCTTATATCCAACAGTGTTCTAATCAAGAAAATGTCTTTCTCTTATGACAATACCTTTATTAAACAATGAGCCTTATAAAAAGTATACAAATTTAGTTTAACCACAATTTTTACACATTTACTTATTTCTCTGTGCAATCAACTATGCTTTTTGAATTAAACTACTAAAGTAATATTCTAAATATCAAATAATTAATCGGTACTCAAAATAAAATTGTATTTTAATCCCACATTAACAATTTTGTTAATGTATTATCGAGCATTGCATTGCTTAACAAAATGGAGAAATGTAGAACCCTCCGTATTTTCCAAGTGTTTTGATTTGATTCACTTTCTTTTTCTCTATATAACTGTAACTGAAATATTTAATAATGGTTGTCTATTATTCCACCATGATCATTGGAATTATCAAATTCTCTTTCAGCCTACTATAATGAAAATACGTTGGAAATTTGATAAAATGGCATTGTATATAAATCCGCTGAGCATAGATACTTCTCCGGTTAAAATATTTTTCCTGTGGCATGCAAAGACTGCACTGTCACACACAGTCTTCGGTGCTTGCCCGTTTTCCCCTGCTCCTTTTGCCATTGTTCTGTTAGGCCTATTTGCATCCTCAAATTTTTTCACTTTATCCTATAAAAGTGAGTTGTGATCTCTCCATGTTGCAATTTTGGTATGTCTTTGTGTTTGCAATTCTGGAGTGTCCTGAGATCTATGTAGTTTAAATGACAGAATCTTACATGTTATTTATAAGACCACAGCAGTTTTCTTGTAAACTCAGTCACTGAATAAATTCTACTTATTTGCTATTATTTTCTAAACATAAAAGTTGAAGTATGACACAAAGAAAAGAAAAAAAATTACCTATGAGAACTCATGTGAAAAAGATAATATGGACCAGAATCATCATGATTTTTCCTTAAAGATGTGTGACTGTCTGTTGGAAGTATTAAACACAAACAAGTGGAATATTCAGAAATTATTACTTTAATAAATGTGTAAGTGCCTAATATGACCTGTGGTTCTGGAAAATAGGCAAGTGTTAAGATGCATAATCCTCATGCCTTCTGTCTCTAAGAAGCTTGTTATTAAAACCTAGTGCCAAACATTTAGAATAGAAGAAAACAAGTTTATATAGAATAAGAAGCTACCATACTTTTCTAAACCACAATCAGTTTTAGGAATGTCCATATTGATGAAAAAATCTTAGAAGTCATTGTTGAAGAATGTAACGTTAGAATTTTGTTCTAATCAATGAAAGTGCATTAATTAGATGAAGACTTAACATTTCAGGCACTAGGCGGTGATCTGCAAAGCTTGTAGAGGAGCATAATTGTCTACACAACAAGAAGAGTAGGAAGCCATAGAAGGATTGCAGTAGTAAAGTATGGTGGCTGAATTTGTCGTTTTAAATTTCTCTCCTTTTTTTGTGTGTTAGTATATGTTTGCAGTACATAATGATCAGGTTCCTCCTGGGGAGCTGGTCCTTGAATACAGCACATTCTTTATTCATTCCCTTACCCTCCCTTACTTCCCTGCCACAGAGCATGAGCAAAATGTGTAGGTCACATCAGCGCAGATAAGAAACGCTGTAGTCTGAACAGACATAGTGGATTATTATGACAAACTGTACGCACACTACCAGAGTTTAAATAAACCATTTGTGTTCCTAATGTTAAAAGTATGAAATGCTGAAAAAGGATATATATTTCCTTAATGAGAAGAATGGGATTAAAAATCTCAGATACTTTAAGAATAGTTGCATACCTTTAGGAGAGTTTGAATTTAGAGAACATACTGATATTTTTCAGCAGATTAACTTAGTAGTGGTGGGAATCTTTGAGAAGTGCAGTTGAGAATCACCCCAGAGTACGTGATTAAATGTTTAAAAGTAAGCCATGGTTTGAGCAAATTAGATTTATTATATTATGAATGATAAAGTATACTATAATGGAAAAACATGTGTTTAAATGTAGCAAAAGAAAACAGATGTTTTTGAAAAACATTATCTACAGAATGTTTCAAAATACACGCAAGACAAGTATAACAAGATCCCAGAGAGTTATGAATTAGCTTCATTTATTTTCCTGATTAATCTTGGAAATTAATTCCTGATTAATCTTGTTTTATCTCCACACCCACTTACTTCTCATGTCCATCTCAGCTAAGATTGGGGCAAATGATAGACACTCAATTATTTTACGTGTGAATATTTTGGCATGTTTTTCTAAGTGCAGATATTTGCTTTTCAAAACAACTATCTTCAGAACCCTATTCCCTCAGATGCACTAAGTCCACTACCTATTATCATAACATCCAATCTTCTTGACATCATTTCATTAATTGCTGCATAAATATGTCATTTATGCCTTAGTTTAGTAGTTTTAGTTATAAATAAAAAATTTTAAAATTCTATAAAATATCTTAGGCTCCTTGTAGATTTACTTTTCTTTCACTTGAAAGTCCAATTTTTTACTAGAGTAAACTTTAGTGATTTAATTCCTATTTAATTTCCAAGGAATACAGAGTGCTCTTTAATCAGACTTGAGACTTTACTTATAACTTCTACTACTTGATCAATGCCATAGTTTTAGATTTATTTTCTTCAGGAAATTACATGCAAAGATATTGATATAAATATAAGATATATGTGCTTTCAGCATTTCATTTTAATTCTAATGTGACGTTTACATGTTTTTATCTACTTTTATTCAATAAATTCATTTCTTTTTTTATGATTCATATTTATGTTGTTAGTTCACAACCTCTACCACGTTATTTTTTTTTTTGGAGGTTAATGTATATTTTCACATGTTTTGTGTTCAACAATTTCCAACATGCTTCTTCATTTATGGGAAGTTTGTTTTCTTCCCTATTTTATCTTCTTCTATAGTTTTTCAAAGAATAAATTCACATTATTTTTCTATGGCTCACAAAATTTTAGTTTCTTAATTCAAAGAAAAAAGAGTGGAGCAGTATGACTTTTCTAACTTCAGTATCAAATTTCATTTCTTTTGTTGTCCTTAAATTGAAAACGATAAGACCTAGTTTCCTGAGGTCTTTTATCAAAAGCTTCTCTAATTCTTTGCTCATTATTCTGTCTGGCTCATTAAGCTTCTCCCACCTGGCTTTGACTTGGAAGAGGACTTTGGTTTCCGTGTCTCCAGGGTTCAGAGTCCAGAAACCTGGATGACCAGAGTGCTTTTGACCTTATGGTGCCTCTTTGCACTCATCAGAGAACTGGGGCCTTTAATTCCAAGTAATTCCCATGATGACCAATTTTAGGTGCTGACTCAGCATGAGTTTCTGTCTTCCCGTGCACATGATGATTCTCATTTCTGTTTCCAAGGGCCCTCACTTAGCTTCTTCTCACAGAAGTTTTCATAGTAATAGTATCTTGGAACTATTAATGTTTATCCAGATTCACTTATTATTCACTGTCAAATCATCTTTCCAGAATAGTCGAGGAGTATTCAATCACTAAAGAACCACACAATAGCTTATTGAAATAAGGATCTGTAATTTAACTTAGTAAATAATGAAATTATACCCAAGTCCACTAATCATAGGTCAGATGATTATAGAAGAACAGACAGCCCGATTCGCTGTAATATGCATTACTGAACAGCTATTCAATGAAAGGTCTAGCTATGTGCTGCAATAAGTAAAATACACTAAAGTGTTCCAGATTTCAGTGGGGAAAAGAAACACATAAACAACTGAAACACAATGGGGGATTAATTTTAGAAAGCTAAATCATTCACCTCTTTAGGTACAGTTTATGCTAATACTAACAAATATACTTAAAAACTCAAAGAAAAATAAAATGCTATGTAGCTAATACAAAGATACACATTGGTGTCACCTTATATTTATTTTTAAGGAAAGATAGCCTGTTTATAGAACACTGTTAATATGATCCCAATTTCAAGGCAAAAGCAAATACAGGAAGAAAATACAGATAGATATTTAGCAGAGTAGTAAATAGTAGCAACTGAGTGATGGAGTTAGAAGTGATTCCTTTATTGTTCTTTAAAAATAGCTTACATAAACTTTTTTGTATTTAAAATTTGAAGTGAAATTTAAAATTTGATTTTCTTTTCTATTTTCATAAGGCTTGAAACAATAGAAAAACAGTGACGATTTTTTCTTCATGTGTACCAAATTAATAAGACTAAGAATTGTCTCTTGAAGATAAATAAGATTGTATTATAGAGACATTTCTATTATACACACATTTCGATTTTCACATTAATGACAAGGAGACTAGAAGAAAGAAAAAGAGGAGTGTGAAAATAGGAAGACAGTAGAGGGGAGGATGAGTGGAAGGAGGTAGGAGAAAGGGAGAAGGAGGGATGCGAAAGTGCTGAGGAGATGGAGGTGGAAGAGGAAAGGGGGGAGGAGAAAGGGGAGGAGGGAGAAGTGGAGTAGAGGAGGTGACCTAAGCAACAGGTATACACTTCAGCACCGGAATCACACACTGTCTAATCTACGTGCAAATTACCACCTTATAAATCCAAACTTCACCTTCCTGAGGCCCTCTCTTTTTCCTGATAATGTGTCATGTATTCCAGTACTGTAACAACAACACTGAATGTGTCCAATATGTTTCTTGTGGTAAGTATTGCTACTTTGCCTTTTATTTATAATTTATATAACAGGGCATTCAACATCAAAGAGTCAGTAGATACTTTTGATATAATTAAACACCTCTTTTTCCATCAGATTTGCCAAGGTTTAAAGAGGACCTACAGACTTTCCAAGCCCTTACTGGGCTGTCCCCTAAGTCTACAGTTAAAGTTGATTTTCTAGCATCTCTGGCATGCCTGTGCGGCTCCGTGACTCTTCTCCACCCTTGGCATGTGAATAGATGTGGGTCCCCAATGCAGCCCTCTCTTTCCTTATATAGGGAGTGACTTAGACAGTTCAGGGCCAGTCTCAAGGTTTTTCTGATGAACGCAGAAGATACAAAGCACAGAAGTGACTAGTGTACATTCCCAAATGACCCTACGAAGTTAAGCCTCTCTGAGGACTTCCTGGATTTTGCCTGAGAGAGCAACCGAGTTTGAATTGAAGCCTTTTCTACGTAACCATTAGGAATGTTACCATGACATAGAATCGTTTCAAAACCATTTTTGAAAAAGTTCATTTTTCTGATATGCATCTGCATTTTCCTCATATTTAGTGAGAAAGAATTTCCTTGGCAGCATTACAAATGAATCAACCACTGCTTTCTGTGTCTCGTTCTCAGCTATATATTTTTACTTGTTCATATTTGTTTCTAAGAAGCATGTAATTTAAAAGAATAGAATTAAGGTATGTTTAGTTTCTTTAGCTTTTACAACTCTTTCAGGGATCATATTACTTTTTCTGAATAAACTTTTTTCTTGTTCCTCAGAAGGCTGCAAGATAACAACTTTTGAGTCTTCAAGTGAATTCTACACAAATGTTTTACATTTATTTTAAAGATAGTTGGGTAAAATATTTAGTTGAAAGAATTAGGAAGGTGTTTAAATGTAGTTCATGATTTATGTAATTTTGCAAGAAAATGTAGTCTGTAAATTTTCTTCTTCTTATGTTTCATGCGGTGAGTAAAATGATGACTTGAAAATACTTTAGTTTATAAGGACCCTAAATCTACTACCTAAACATTAGTCAGAATTACTTTTGAGAAATGTATTAATTTTTCAGCTTAAGAAAAGCTGCTTAGTTAACTTGCAAAATATTTACACTGCTCTAGGAAAATATCCATTTATATTAAAAACTAACAGAAGTCTTATATTTTCTTTGCTATCTTAATAAGAACCATTCCAAGTAATTCCATTTAAAAGAACAGTATTTTGGTTTTTCAATTTTTGATTTCTCCCACATTATAAAATATTAAATTATTCCAATATTTATAAACACTCAGGTAATGAATAATATTTCACCTGTGAAAATCATCAAGTAATTTACTACAAACTTGTTCTGCCTTATGGTTTTATTTGCCTAAATGTACTTTACAGCCAATGGTATCAGTTTTATAGTTCTGTTCATATTACATTTCATTTCTGCAAAAGGCAGTGCTGTTGAAAGCCAGCAGTACCACATTAATAAGTCCAAAGAGTAATATTTATGGCACAATTGCTGGAATTGAAGCCTTATCATCACAAAATCCCCTTAAAAACTGCTGGGGAAGGGGAAGAAAGAGGGAATTTGTTTGTACTTTAGGATTATTACCCAGTTCTTTCATTCAAAAATCTGTTTTCGAACATCCAAAATGTTTGACATTTGAACTATGTTAACTTGAAAATATGAACTATGAACATGTAAGACTCCAAGCAGACAACTCAAGGCTGTTTTGTGTTTTCTAGCTGGTTTTGATGGTTAATTTTAAGGGTCAACTTTATTGGACAGTGAGTGCCTACACATTTATAAAATGTTACACTCGGTCTAATATATTTTCTGAATGAGAACAATTTGTGAATCAGTAGAGAGTAAAGAAAATTATCCTGCCCAATGTGAAAGGAATTCCTCTAATCAGGTGAAAGCATGATGATAAAAGTGGCCCACCATCTCTCACGGGAGATGGGAGAACCTCTATCTGATGCTCAGCAGGTGGACTGTGTCTTTCCTCTCGGAATTCACAGTGAAACAGGAAATCTTGAGTCTCAAGCTTTGAAGATTTTTAGACCTCTATCATGGACTTCCCAGAGTCTCCATTTGTCTACTATGTATTTGGGGTCTTCTAAGCCTCTGTGATCACATGAGCCACATTCTTAAAATAAATATGTATCAAAGTGCCTACCTCTCTATCTGTCCTATAGCTTCTCTTCCTCTGGACAATGCTAAAATTCCAGTCTTTCTCATTTTCAACACTAATTTCCTTTCCTGTGCTAACCAACTGAAGGTAAATCAAATAGCTTCTTTTAAATTCTAATTAAGAAAAAAATAAAAAAAGCATGAAATACCTAGAGCAGGTGTGAGACCAAGCCTTTCTTCAATAATTAGTGTAGATTTTCTTTCTTTTTTGGTTTGTTGTTGTTGTGAAATAGTAAGTGCCCTGCTTTTCTCACACTCCAGGTGGCAAAATAGTGAGTGGAAAATGTGTAAAAACAGCAGGGGTGTGCAGGCAATAATAATACCTGTATATGTGTTGTAATTAGTAATTCCCAAAGCAGTTCCATGTATATTTTAATCAAAAAATAACTTGAGAAGAGGTAAAGTAGATATTTTTGTTCTCACAGATGAGAAAACGGAAGGCTTACAGAGAAAATAAGTTTAAGTGTTGGAACAAAAATGTCAACTGGAGTCTTTGGCAAATAAATCACCTACAGTGACACTTGAATGATTCTTCTTGTGGACAGAGTTGTATTAATTGTATCTTTCAAGCAGGAGATGACAGGCACTCAAAACAGGTTGGACAAGTATGACCTACTGGATATTGGTTGCAAGAAGCAAGGAAAAAGCTGTAAACTTGGAGAAGCTGATAGCTACATCAAACAATGCGTGCTAGGGTGAGTTGTAGGTTATTGCAAACAGATAACTGAATTCATGTGAAAGCTGTGTTTAAGCCAGTCTATTAATGAAAAAAATAATATTAACAACAACATTAACAACAACCTGCGCTTACTGAGGTCCTGCTAAGTGTGAAGAGATTCTAACAGTGATTCGGAAAAAGAAAAAGAAAAGAAAAGAAAACAAAACAAAACAAAAAACCCCGCATTTTAACCAAATAGATGAAGCTGAGACAGAGGAATTAAGTAAATTTTTAAATTACATGATATTAAGATCATGCATAGAAAAAATAGCATATTTCTACAATGAAAAGAATAAATACGGTTTTTTACATAGAGAAAAACTACAGTTTTTTATGAAAGTTTAAATTATTAGAAAAGAGCAGACTACATACTCACATTTTCACTTATTAAAATTTTATATTTAGAGCTAATAAATTAAAACATAAAATTAAGATTTTATATTTAGAACTAATAATGATAAACTTTTGTCACTTGTTGGATTAGATTTTATTCCCTAAACTAGACCTTGAGGTAAACATTTACATACTACTTCTTAAATTCCATAACGTTGCAATCTTTCTTATGAAAATCTAAGCATGTAAGAGAATTTCTCCAGGCAACATGACCTAAGTCATATGAAATCAACACTATTCAAATATATTTCCAACTCTTACATTGATGGCCCCCATATAAATGATGTTCATATTCATACATCAGGTTTTGTCTTTCCCATGTTTCCTTTAGACTTGGTTACATGAATTCCTTTAGTGAGTGCAATGTAAAGAACTGGAATGCACAGAAATATGTACTTTTTAATATTAGGGAGTCTCCTCCTGAAATGACCTTTCTGGCAGGAAGTTGTTGGCTTCTCAGGAATCTCCAGATGTCTTGCAGAAGAATGGGGCTCAGTAGGAGGTACTGGAGGATAAGACAGTATTAGACTGAGACACACGTGGAGGGAAGCCAGTGTGGACCCCTGAATTCCCAGATGAATGCACCCACACCTTTTCCCTGGCAATGCCAATAGGACAAGAAGAATTTCTTTGATAATCCACACAACCGCAAAAATGATCTCAAGAAATAATGATTCAAACCATTAAATTTTGGTGTGGTTTGCTAAACAATAATATACATGACAGTTTAGTTTTATGATTTCCAGTGCTGGAGATCTAATCTGGGACCTGACATGCTATGCACTGGGCTGAAACTTCAGCCAAAGAAATATAGTATTTGAGCTACAGAAATGATAACTACATAATATGTGAAATAACAAGAATGATGGTAATCACAATCATACACCTTCCTATTGGCAATAATATCAGGCAGGCCTACTTGTGTTAATATATCCATGTTAGCGTCTTATCACCTAAGTCCTCTCAATTAACTATTCTAAGAGGTAGTGTTAATGCTTAATCCTAGAACTCAAGAAATGAAGCCTTGGAGAGTTTGAGTTGCCTGATTAAAGACATATAGTAATTTATAGTCACATCCTGTGTCCAGCCCAGCTTCAAAGTTGATTCTCAAAAGTGTCTCAAATTGTCCTTTCTCCTAGGCGCCCTTAAACATAACAGCATAAATTGCCACGAGGTCTGCCAATTTCTTCAAGCAAAGAAAATGTGCATGCATTATCTACTTTTATTAATCTGTCCTTGAAATCTTTTAAAAATGAGTGAGAGAAAAAAAGAAAAACAATTATGGGTAAAAACAAACCTCATTTTTTCCTAAATAAAAACTGTCTCATTTTAAGGATTAACAGCGAAACTCAGAAGAGTAGTAGAGGTTTTGCTAGAGTCTGAATAATCATATGTTTTTGTCAATTCAGTTACACTCTGAAGACTAGAAAACTTAAATGTATACCTTTCTTTTGTGCTGTCATCTTATGTTCCTCGAAATTCATGTATTGAAATTTAATCTCCACTGTGATGGAATTAGAATCAAAGTTATGTTGGCTACACAATTATGAAAAGAGTCAGGCCTCATGAAAAAGCTGGAGGGAAGTCACTGAAGTTTTAATTTTTTTTTTTTTTTTAACTCTTCTATCTTCTGCCACATGAAGACACATTAAGAATGTGCTGGTCAGGCATCAGATTTTGACACCTTGATTTTGAACATTCCCGTCTTCAAAATTTTGATGAAATAAATGTCTACTATTTTGGAATTGCATAGTCTCATTTGTTTTGCACCAGCATCATGAGCAGACGAAGATCCTCATGATACAGTGCTGTACATCCTGGCTAAGGAGTCTTATTGCCAAGGCAAATGCATCTTTCTAGGTCTCTCTACGGGTCCTCTGTCTGACAATCAGCATAATGAAATCAGTAATATGAACTGTTTCCCTGTAACTGAACTTAATATCATTAGTTGGAGGAAATCAAATATTGCAGGTAAAGCACTCAGAACACTGTCTAACAGAGAAATTTCTCAGTACTTGCTGCTATTAATATACTCATTATTGCTATCATCAGTGCTCCTTTCCTCTTAGAAGTCAAAATAATCCTGATTCATACAAAAAACTACTCTTTCAAATAGTTTAAAGTTTTGCTTCAAAACAATAACTACGTAGAATGATTACAGCAATTCTGACAAAATAACCGGAATTTCATTTAAAAAATAATTTCCATAATAATGTAGGTTTATTAATATAATTATTAATGTAAGTTTAATGAACTGATACCCTTATATTTATCTTTTGTCTCCCCGTTTCATCTTTGTCAGGAGCAGAATAGACAAAGATGTTCTCTAAGTAGAGAAAAAAACAGTATTATTTTAAAAAAATAAGAAAACATAATAATAGTACAAGAAAGAAAAGATTGTCACTTTTGGTGGCTTTGTACCACTCTACACCATGAATAGTCATTTTCTTCTCTGTTACTGAAACCACTTTGCTTATCTTTCATAAGGAGTTAGAAAATTTTACACATATTTTGTTGTGTATAGTTTTCTCTTTTTCTAGGCTATTGGTCCATGGATTCCAATGACTGCTTTTTTGGTATTGTTATTGCTGTACCAAGCGGAGTGCTTCACATAAAATATCAGTTTAGTAAATGTTTAGCAAGTAAAAATACAGACAAACTATAATTTGTGCCAATTAGATATACAGCTCTTTTGAGTAATACTGATTCTGCCTAATAAATCATGCTTCAAATTAACAATGTCAATGATTGTTATGGGAGGTAATAAAAATGGCTTACTAAAATATATACAATAAATGCACACATTTCTTTGCTGAATGGCATTTAGAAACATTGACTGTTCTTAAATTATTGGGAATGAACAATAACAGATGCAAGGCAATGGGATAGCAGACTTCTCTGAAAGTTATTGACTTTTAACTTAATTTAATTGAGGGGAAAACTAGTCCAGTGACACGAGATTTCAAAAATTGTACATTTGTTTTCTAATTGTATATTTGGGTTTAATGAAGGAACTTTTAATGAACAGAAACTGAAAACCTGCGGTGAAACAAAGAAAGAAATGGCTAATTATGACTCGATTATCAGTTTCTATCCAGATCGGCAGCTGTATTATTGTTCTAAGAAACTTTAAAGTAAATGATTTAATTGAATGTACAGCTTATTTATCTCAGCCGTTTCATAGAGTGAATCTCTGCATATTCGTTCTCCTTTTTTGGTTTCATTTTTGTATCCACTTAAACAAGCAAAAAACAAAAAAAACAAAACTCCTTTATTACATGAGTTGAATTCAACTGAATTTGTCATTCTGCCTGGGAGATATCACTGATTCTGTGATAACAAGTAATATTATTTTTCTGGCTTGTCATTAGTAATCTGAGCAACATGTACCACAGAGTGATTTTGTTACGGTTGAACTGAAGTTATGTTATCTAATAAGCATCATGTATAGTTTTGTCTTAATAACTAGTCTATTGAAAGTTTTAATTTTCTATTCCCTGTTGTTGAAAGCAATCAGTGAAATACATTTTATTTGGAAATCACATTACCAGGAAATCATGGAGAATGAAATTAGAAAAAGATATCATGCAAGAGGCACTACCTAGAAATTCTTCTCCATTTTCAACCAGATGCGTAACCTCCTACAACTTTACTTAGTTTTCTAGTCCTCTCTTGTCTTACTATGGCATGTCTCCTGCATGTGAAGTCATAGAACTATCCTGGGGATAGCCAGGTCACTTGAGATCAAGAGCCACGTTTTATTGAGCTGAAATATACTAATTGAGTTAGGCAAGAACTAACACTCAATTGAATCCATAATTGCTACACTTACTGTATTTTTATCTCAGCTTTATTTCCAAAAGATATAAAATTGCTTGCCACAATTAGCTTCTCTGGTTATCAATTTCTCAATCACAAAGCTTTGTCTTTCCTTCCTTTTATGCTGCATATCCAATAAGAAACAATGTCAACTTCATCCTAAACATGTATACTGAATCAGATCATCTCTTACCACCTCCATTAGCAACAAGTTCATCCACATATTACTCTATTTGACCTAAAGTAGTATACTAGTTGTGCTAAATTGTCAATTCCTGTCCACCTTTGCTACCTAGCGCGCAGTATGTTTACAAGGTAGCAGTCATCATGCTTCCCTTGAAATATAAGTTATATTGTATCACTCGTTTCAAAGCACTCTGCTCTTTTTCCTCGTTACTAAGAACAAAATCCAAAGCCTGCGTCTCACTACTGTACAAGCACACCTTGCTTCTTCTACCTCTTTGACTTTTTCTCACGACACTCTCTTCCTTATCTCATTTCCCTTCATTCACACGGGAGCCTCTATTGTGTCAAGGGCTCGGGCTGCTCCATTTTGTTGCAGGATCTTTGTTCTCATAGTCCTTCCTGCAAATATCCCCAGAGTTGGTCTTTTTAATTTCCTTAAGGTGTTTGCTTAAATATTACTTCACTGAACATTCCCTTTTCAGTTAATATAAAGCAAAGCCCATCATCCATATCTACTTTCCATTGTTTTCTTTTTCTATTCTATTGTGCTGCCTTGTGGACACATTTAGTTTCTTTCACCATTGCTTCCTCCACTGGATTCTACACCCTGTAGTGGTTACAAATCCAACTATATCATTCCATTTTATACCAAGTGTCTGAAGTAGTGCTCTTATAGCAAGTGTCTGGGTGTCACGGCTTGTGTTTAGACGTCCCCCATAAAGCCTCATGTGATCATAGATGGGGCTTATTTTGGAGGTGGCTGGATCTAGGACAGGCGATTGATTCATGGTGCAATGTTAGGATTAAATGTGCTACGATTAATGGTGTGTGATTACCAAATCAGTCTACTGATTGGTTTGGAACCACCCTAAATCTGATAGCCTAGATAGAATATAAAAGGGGCAGAAAGAAGCTACTAAATTTGCTTGCTTTGCTACCGTCTGTCCACCATGAACCATTTCTCCTCTGTGATGCCCCTCTGCCAGGCCACCCTGCCTTGGTGCTGGCTGATAATGGACTGACACCTCTGCAAACTGAGCTAAATAAACCTTTCCTCCTTTAACTTTGGGTGATGGACATTTTTTCCTTTAGTCATATATCCATAAGAAATTAAGAGAAAGACTCAAACATGTACCTGTGCACCTACCTTCATGGCAGTGTTATTTACAATAACCAAAAAACAGAAACAACCCATACCCATCAGTAGATAAATAGATAAACAAAATGTGACGCAGGCAGGAAGGCACTTTAAAATGAAGGAAATCAGATGCTGCAACATGGATAAACCTTGAAGACATTTTGCTAAGTGAAATGAATTATTTACAAAAGGACAAATGACTACTTTATTTATTTATTTGTTATTGAGTATTGAACCTATCACCCTAGGGCCTCTGCACTGACCTACGCTCCCAGCCTTTATGTATTTATTTATGTATTCTTTAAGAAAATGTTTCCGCTAAACCTCCAAGATCCCCAGATAGGGTTTGAACTCTTACCATGCTGCCTCAACTTCCAAGAGTGCTGGGATTACATTAGCCAACAGGTCTGGCATAATTCCACCTTTATGCAGTACTGGATATGGGTGTTGAAATTCACTAAGACAGAACGTACTACGAGGCTTGTCAGGAGCAAGGGCAGGAAGAGTGAGTAGTAGGGAGTTAATGTTAAATTGCACAAATTTTCATTCGGAGAAGACAAATTTGTTCTGGTGATAGATATTGATAATGAGGTCATTATAATGTGAGTATTTTTAATGTTGTTTACTTGTGCACATAAAATTACTATGATAGTAAGTTTGATCTGAGTATATTTTACTGTAATGAGAATAAACACTAGTATTAGTCAGGAAAAACTGCTAAGACTTTGTATATATTGTTAATTGTTTTAACAATCTTCAAATGTAGTCGATTTTTCTTATTTTAGAAAAGGGCAATGGGAAAAGACAATTTCCCTGATCATTAATGTAAGTTATGAAAGGTGGCTCTCAAACTATGTTACCTAGATCTCAAATTCCATGATCGTTATTCTTTTTTGCCTGAAATAATCAAGGAAAGAGAGAAAAAGTCAGGAATAGCAGCAGCCACCTATCATTCCAGTACTCTGGGAGCCTGAGGCGGGAGGATGGCGAGTTGAAACCTCGATGGCCCAAGTCAGTGCCTTCGGGAGACCGAGACCATCAGTAGGTAAATAGATAAACAAAATGTGTCTCAAAACAAGGGCTCCCTTTTTGCAGCTATCAAATGCACACTGGCTTCTATTTGATTTTGAAGTAACACAGGAGGCATTATCTGTTTTATTTATTTTGAGCTGTTCTCCAAAATGTTACTTATTAATTAGTTGCAATAAAATTCTTAGATGTGCAATCAAGACTCTGAAAAGAGTAGTTGAAACTTGAGATTATTGTACTATTTCATATTAATGCCAAAGAGCCACCATAAGCATTTTTGCAAATTGTTTGCATATAAGATCTGCCAAGGATTAATCCTTCATGAGCCCTTGATTACATGCATTAAGAGCACATTGCTAAGAAATGTCAAAGTAACTTAATATCCACGGTGTTTACATTTGTGCACAGTACTTTATTTCCCTTATTGCCATTTTATTTCGCAATCAAACATATACAATTCATAGATAATATATTTTAAAGACACATTAAGTAAACAATGTAAATATAGTTGATTAAATCGAATCCAATATTTCTTGAGTGATGTTGAAGTAAGAAACACAGTTTGACTATAGAACACCAAGTGTGTCCGGAGACTGAAACATCTGATTTATGCTGACAGCTAAATACATGTTAGAGAGAATGTTTCTAATGTTACATTTTTTTTTTTTATTGTACTGATGACTTTTACTTCTTTAAGGCGCTCATTCTTTCTCAGCATCTACACGTTCCCTAGCTTCGCAGGCACCAGTGTTGACCATTTTAATAATCATCACCATCACCATCTTCATTACCATCATTTTCAAAATGAACTACTTGCTGTGCATCAAGAACTATGCTAAATACTTTATGTACTCCCATGAGAAAAATTATTACTATTTTTTTCTTTCTTGCTGTCACAGCTTAAATAGCTTGTTAAAAATTAGGCAGATGGCAAATGGCGAGAATGGCCTTTTAGAGCAGCTCCAACTGTCCTGTTACAACATCCTCTTCAAAAACTTGAATTCATTCATTTCCTCACTGAACGATCTCATCCAAGTCAAAGTCAATTTGTCATCTACACTACCATAGCCTTTCTTTCTCTGTTTTTCTTATTTTGCCAAGATAAAACAGATCTAACTATTTTTTTTCATAGTGAACATACTCCAGTGTTTGTGAAGTATAGGTATTTTCTACTATAAGAACAAATGTCTTGATGTGAGTTCCTAAACAAATTCCTCCTGCCTCCTTGGGGCCATTGACTCACTTGCTTTCTGTCGTCAGCTTCTTGCTTTCTACTGGTGTCTCTCTTTGCCCTGGTGACCAGGACCTTGATTAGTATCTCCTTTAATGGATTCTTCTTTCAGCATATCAGAAAGTAGTTCTTTTTACTTTCTGCACAATTATGTAAGAATATAACAATTTCTCAATTGCCAGAGCCATTTTTTGACCTCTTACTTTTCTTGGGCATTTCCTACTCCTTTAATTTCTTTAACCAATCACCTCGTGGTTCTCCTCATTTTTAGGAATACCTTTCTCAGTCAACAACATTGTACAAATTGGTAGACAACACATCTTGCTGTCTACTGACTCTTTCCACTCCATGGACCTATCATCCATTCTCAAGGCTTCTAAAGTTCCATAAGAAGAAAGATCTTGAAATGCTAACTGGTAACTCACATGCACATCTTCAGATGTAAATTGTAAAATTAAGGCAAAAAAGGATGTTACTGAGCAAATGTCAAAAGCTAGTAAAGGTTCTAAACAGAACACACGAAATAAAACATCTCCTCACACCAAGTCCCACTTTTGCCTTGTGCCCTCACTCAGAATGAGCAGTATCCAAAACTGAACTTTTCATCTTGATCTCACACTTTTCTTTTCCTGAAATGTCACTTTTAGATAATCATCGGGCCAGTTATCTTTCTGTTGTCTGTCAAGCCCAAGTCCACCGTCTATACTCCATTCTTGGTCACAGACTGCATTTCCTACAAGTCTTACTGTCTGGTTTCAAATGGAGGTTGAAAAGTGGTAAATCACACAATAGTGAGAACAAGCTCCCTCCTCTGCTTTCTTTCTGCACTGCGTGGGTCACCTTGGCTAAGACGCCTGAGTGACGTTCTCTTCAGAGATAAGAATGAAAGTTGTGCTGAGGTCTGCCCCAAAAGAATGAACACGACCCTGCAGGGCTGGTACCTCACATATTCCATTTCAATTATTCATCTTCTTTTTCTGTGGCCACAAACTTTAAGGAGCAAGATGATTTCTGCAGTTATTCATTTCTGGAATACTTCGCTGTGGCATTTTTTATGTTTACATTCTTCCAGTCTTCATGTAATCAGTTTTCAGCCTTGACTTCACTTGGTTGTAAATATTCAGTGTACCTTCTGGTTTTCTTTACTGAACCCCAGCTGATATCCCAACATTGGCACATCCTCAGACGAATCATAGGTGCCTGCTAACCCCAAGCACCTGTGCCTGGATGGGACCGTGTCTATCAATCCCATCATTTGCTGCCTTAGTTTCCATCAGTTAGGACCAATGATATATGCTGTATCAGTCTGTTACGGGAAGATTTTCCAACCACTAGTCCCATGTCACTGAAGGACATGATCATACTTGTTTCAATATATAAATTAAAAGAAAAAAAAAAAAAAAACATTTGATTCAAAAGCCGTAGTTGCCATTGACTCCTTTTAACTTCTACCCCAAATTTAAATATTGGAAGACAATGTGAAATCTTTCCCCACTAGCTGTCTGATCCTTTTCTTCATCTGCTGTATCCTTGTCTTCTATATGTACCAGTTATCCTATTATTCTCTCCAAAACTCCTTTCTCTTCTTGTTGGTCTGCACATGCGATCATCATTTGAGATCTGACAGAAAAGTTCCACTAAAAGCACTTTCAGGATTCTGTGCAGTTCCACAGCACCATATGTTTATCTTTTTGCTTTTAAACTTCTACTACACTTCTGTATATTGCAGGGATAACACATAGTTTGGTCCATTTCTGCAAGATTGAAAATTTGTAGACTAATTTAAGTACCAGATTGTGTTCATTGAACAAGTCAGTGACTTTTAACAATATTTTGTCTTAAGTAATCATGGATAAAAACTACAGAGCAAAAGGAGGAAAATCATTATTCACTGCTTTTGCTTATGTACACTGAATTTTATCTACTCTTATTAATCACTTGTTCCAAAATGAGGAATCAGTCATGCTGATCATTGGAAAATATCATCCTATCTGAAACCTTCCATTATGTGACTCTGCTTCTCTTTAGGTTACAATTTGGGCTTTCTACAAGCCCTGTGCACCAACAGAATAAAATTTCTTACTTGTCTCCCACCATTCTCATTCTTACATCTTTTCAGAGATTGTAATCTTGGTCCTGAATTGCGGATGATGTCCAGCTAAAGGTTAAAGTAGGTAGAATGAAACTGTGTGCAGATTATACTATAGGATGATCGCAAAACAAACCTATCTGCATTCATGTCTATGTATAACAATCCAAAGTGTTTGATGGATAGAAGGGACAGAGATTCTGTACTGGAATAAGAACAGAAGATAGACTCATGAATGTCAGTAGGGTGAAACTCAGGAGGAGTTGCAAATTTTCTGCTACACTTAGCATGTCCCTCAGTACTACAGTTGACTCAGCTGATCTGGGTTGCTAGGAGGGAAAATCTTTTCCCTTCCTCACCACGCTTACCTGCTTTTCTTTTCCTAAGAGACCAAAAGGCAATTTCAGATTTGCATTTCATCACCATAACTTCAAACCTGATTTAATCTTTTCCCTCTAGGTTTGTTGTCCCTTGTTAAAATTGTCTGATTCAGTTTTAGCTTTTTATTTTTATCAGGTTCCTTTCAAAACCTGTAGTTGGCTTGCTTAATAAAATAAGTGTTTTGGATTTTGAAATGACTAAATTGTATGATAGAAAATTGGCCCAAGAGTGAAACTGCAAAGTTGAACTCTAAAATAATTAACTCAAAAAAGTCTACAGAGTCCTTTTTTTCATATTCAGAAGAAGCCATTTTTATGCATGCACACAATCGCCAGTGTAGACCAAGATTTGTGTTTCATGAGGAGAGCATTTATTGAACCGGAAAGTTCAGCTCCTTTAAATTATCTATTGTTTATTGTTATTATAAAAAAGATCTTTTGGTATTTTGAGCACTTAATGGATTCAGCATTTGGACAAATGTATATTATCCGTATTTATTTCTATTACTTTCCCACGATACCTATACCAATCTTTTCAATGGATTCCATTAGGCAGTAATTGATTGTAGCATGTCCTAATGTTTTAAACCCAATATATATTGGCTTTACTTATTGACTGAGTTTTTAAATTTTATTTTAAATTTATAGATAAAATTGTATACTTCTAAAAAGTACAGCATGATGTTTTGAAGTAGATACACATCATGGAATGGTTGACTCTAGTTAATTGACATTTATTGATAAAAGGAACTCAAAACTACCTGTAAATTGGTATATTGTATTGATATGTGATTTACCTGGAAGCACAATTTATTAAATGAGAACTGTGCAAAAGATAAATGTATGAAATTAGAAAAATCTGGCAAATTTTCTTTTGACGCCAATAGCTCCTTGGAATATCTATAATTGAATCTAATAAAATGCAATATTTTAATATATTTTCATTGATGAAGAGATATGTTATCTCTCAGAGAATTTGTGTTTCCTCCAAAATTTTTGGAATGACAAAATATTTTATGCTTTTAAGTCTGATTGAAGATAACTATAAATATATACATTTTAACTTTAATAATCTGCCAAGTTGAATAGGACATATTCTCAGAGATGTTATATATAGATCATATCATCTGCTATTTGAATTGTAATGTGATGAAGCCATCATAAATATTGAATCACTTTTACTTGACCTCTTAAAGAGAAGTTTCGAAATAAAACTCAAAGATATTAAGGATGCCAGACTATAAATAATTTTAAGGAATCAACTCAGTTTGAAACCAGATGATAAGTAAGGCAAAGTACAGAGAAAGCACAATAAAGGATGGATAGAAGGAGAAAAGGGCCCTTTTCTCCTTGCAAATGGGACAGGATCCATGAGGTAGAGGGGGAGGGGAAAGGGGAGGGGAAAGGGAAAGCAAGAAGAATTAGATATGCCGTGTACAGGAACCTAATAACCTCAGTGAATGTAAACACCATATGTCATAAAAATGGGCTAAGAATAATAACAGCAAGAATGAAAATAGGGAAAGGGTATTTAGAGGTGGAGGGAGGGAGGGAGAAGGTTAAAAAAACTAAACAGTCTGTATTGTGCGCCTACTCCCCAGGATGAATGTAAATTTCATGTACTGCAAACATACATTAATAAAATAAAAATTTTAAAAATAAAGCAGACAATTAGAATGTGCTGAAACTCTTTATAACGCCTACTTGGCCATTACAGTAGAGCATGAAAATTTAGCTTCCTTCCTTGAAGATGTGGACACCTGTGGATCTTCCAAGTCAGGGAGTGACAGATGATTGTACATCTGTTTGCATTCAAGGTGACTGCTGGGTGAGTTGTCGTTTCTGTTGTTCTTTTCGTTGGTTACTTGCTTTTCATTATAATTTCCCTTTCTGAAGCTAAATCGAACAATGATGTTCCAGGCGGTCATAGTTACAGAATTCATTAATTTGCCAGGCAGTATTTTGAGGGCTTAAATATATTTGTTTCTTGAATTACTACAAATAATTGTTAGACAGCAATTTTCCTTATTTCTATTTCACAAGCAAGAAACTGAGGCACAGAGAAGTCGAAGGATTATCTAAGAATATGCACCTAATATGTAGTAGACCCAGAAATTAAACGCAATCATCTTTTTCGGAGGTCTCAGCTGTTAGACATTTTGCTGCTTTGCCTTGCAGTGAGGAGTGACGTTTATCTTTTCTTTTTTTTTTTTTAAATTTTTATTTTTACCCAGAACATGTATTGGTAGATTGTATAAATAATGATCACAATCAACATGGTTATTTTGTACCTGTACATAATGTATCTTGGTTTTACCCCCCTTCCCCTCTCCTCCCTTTCCTTCACCCACCCCTTCCTATATGCAATAAGTTTATTTACATTTTTCCATTTTTTTCCCTTTCATCTTACTTTTCTTTTAACCTTCCTTCTTTTCTCTATCTTGTTCTCCAACTCGGGAAAATAATTTCAACTGAAGTCATACTTTTTCTGTCCTTAATAGTAGAAATATGTTAGTCGTGGGCGATCACAGTTCCAGTTTTATATATTTTAGTTTACATTAATAGAATTTAAGTATGAGGTAGGAGAGCTCCGGGGCCCAAGACTCTAGATTCTGGCAAAGAGTCACAAAATCCCTCCCCAGCTCTTTAGAAACTGGAATGAGGCAGGTAATGGCTGACCCAGCCTGTCCCTAGTCACAGGTCTTTATTCTCAAGCCCCCCTCCCCTCCCATCCTGTGCCCATCACCTGTGTGCTCCTCACCGATAACGCAGAAGTGCCTGTGTGTGTCTAGGAGTCAGTCATACAGGAATTTTCAAATCCTTTCCTTGTAAGGGGAACAAGGGAAGTAGTGAAATGGGATGTTGTAAAAGCCTATTAAAAACCCTAAAATTGCTTTGTTCGGAGGTCCAGGTACTTAGACTGTAAACTTTCCTGGGTCTGTCGATGTAAATAAACCTGAGTTCTCCAACTCTCTGAGTGGCCCTTAGTTTCTCGATGGTCAGTTCCTGCCATAAGCAGATGACAATATTTCTACAAATGATGACCACTTAAATATGCATTAGATACTTGAGCAGAATGTAAATATAGGTAGCTAGAATTCTCCATTGTTTCATGATATGAAATATGATTATGGGTGTATTCAATTTACAAGCATCTCATCCATATATCCTCTCATGTATAGCTAGATATTGGAAGCTGCTTGAATGTCCATACACAGATGAATGCATAAAGAAAATATGGTATTTATGTTGAATAGAGTAATACTCTGACATAAAGAAGGCTAAATTTAGGAGGGGTGGGGTTTGGGGATAAAGAAGAATCAAGATACATTATGTACAGGTGCAGATTCCCTATGATGAATGTGATAATTATGTATATCTAAAGTGTACCAATAAAATTAACTAAAATTATTATAAGTAAATCTGTAACAAAGATCCTTGTATAAAAAGAAGTTTAAATGTGAGTCATCTGTAGAAAAATGGATGAACTTGAGACCAAAATGTTATGTGAAATAAATCAGACGTACAAGCTTTAATATCACATGAATTGTCTTATATGGGAAACACAAAATGTAAATAAATTAGAAATCAAAATAAAAGATAATAGTGTACAGGGACATGTAGATCTTTTGCAAAAGGGGAAGAGTGTTAAGAGATGGAGGGAGTGGAAAGAGAGGAAAGCCTTGGTGACTGTGTACATGTAGCAGCTCCCCACAGAGGGTGCTATCATTACAGACTGATGAAGTGTACCGACACCACTTTAAAACTATTCTGTCATTGTATTCATGTGAAATTTTGCCTTATTAACCCTCAGAAATGTTCTGGAATACTATGTGTATTTAAAATGTCAGGTGTTAGACTGTAGGGAGAATGTTTTAAAGGCCTGAGATCAAAATGAAGCACATTCTCCACTCGTCTGTCCTGAGATCTCCTGTATGGAATGGATTCTTTGAATCAAGAATGCATGTGTAATAAATGTGCAATAATTTCTAGACAATAAATCAAAGTACACAGGGAAACATAATTATCTTTCTAAACCAAAGCAGAAAATTGTCTTTTGATTTAAAGTTCAAGTATCACATATACATTCAGAAGAAGTTCGGCCTTCCCAATAGCCTTGATGTGATAATGAACAGATTTAAGAGTCTGTAGTTTGAAGAAACAGAAATTGCATTGCACAAATACCACTTGGAGTGGCAGCAGTCATGATTTTGTCCTATGGCATCTTGCCATTTTTTCTACTTGTCATTGTTGAGTCCTGAAATTTTGGCATGGTATTTAGTTCTGGTAGCTATTAAAGCCAGAAAACTGTGTGGCTATTTAGAAAGAAAAATGTATTACATGTAGAATGAAATTACAAAAAGATGCTTAAACGCAAGATTAGAAAGGCATTATTTGAATTCTAGGGCAAATGACTAGAATCGTAGCCAACATTCCTAAAGGAATGAGAAGTGATATTTTCCATAATGTCAAATATTTCACTAATTAAGAAAAATTTTGTAGAGATACAGATCTTCTTGACTATAGTATGGTAAACACGTCACCTTTTCTCCTGCTTTCAGTTAATGATAATAATCAAGTGTACAGAATCTATCTTTGGAAAGAATCAGACTGTATAGTGCAGAAGATAGAACATCCAGCTGTAAATCAGCAATCAGAATGTAATTGCTGGCTATTTTACTTACAATTGTACGAGTTTGAGAAAAAATAAGTGACTCGAATTCGGTATCTGTGACTTCATGCTAAAACTTCTTCAGGACTTTTATCATATGTGAAAATTATATAATAACACAACAGGAGACGTGCTGTGTGATATTTAGCATGCCATGACCTATTGTAATTGAAAGTTCTTCATTAACGGTACTGCCCCGATGTAGATGATTATTATTACACACCTGTGGTATTTCAAATAAAAAACAAATCATTCATAATCTAATAGCCTTGTATCAATCTACAAAGTTACTCTTTATAATGACCTAATATGAAAGTTATTCATTCTTATAGTTCTCTTCTTGTCTAATTGTATTAAGTTTTTATGGGTGCTATAGCAAAGTACACTACCACAACTTGGCCAGCTTAACACGAGAGAAATGCACTTCTCTATAGCTCAAGAGGCCAGGAACTCTGCAATCCAAGCATCTCCGGAAGCATACTCTTTTTTGACCCCCGTAAGGGGGAATCTTTCCTTGCCCTTCTTAATTTCTGGTGTTGGCTAGACTCCTTGGCTTTCATTTGCTAGCAGAATAATAACTCCAGTCTGTCTCTGCCGTCATGTGGCTGTCTTGCCCTTTGAATCTCTGTCTCCACAATGCTTCCACTTCTTACAAAGATGACGATTATCATGGTTCAAGGCAAACTCTGACAATATCATCTTCATTTATTATATCTGCATGGATTCTATTTCTAATAAGGTCACCTTCAGTTACTGGTGGTTAGGACTTCGGTGTGAATTTTTTGCCACACACAGTTCAATCTCTAAAACTGGTGAATTGAAAACAGATTTGCATACGTATATGGGGTAATAATAAAGGTGGAGATTTATGATTTTGACAAATGAATATATATTTAATACTTTAGTCATTCATAAGACCATAGTTATGCTTTGGTACACAAAATGCAAAGCAACTACATATAATAATCAATAAACAAGAGTTATAAGATGACAAAAGAACTATGCAATGATGAAAGTAAGGATATTGAGTTTGGGGGGGTACAGAGTGTAATTAATAAAATAGGTGAAGCAAGTAAAATATTTATACCAAGTAGAACTTGACCTTGCCATCATATTTGCAATTATTTGACGGGGAAGGTCAGAGAAGTACACTCAATAGAAGAGGAAAAGTTCAGAGAATAAACCGATCATGGAGCATTTAGAGACAATAAAGATGCTGGTCTGGCTCACAGAAAGACATGTGAGAGCAAGGACTGAGGATACACTCAGGGAGATTAGAAGCAATCTAACAAAATGGACAAAACTTAAAGTTGAGTCCAGAGACACTAGGGAGTCATCATGAATAAATAACACACATCAGGAGCAAGATACAAAAATATATCTGAGTAATGGATACAAATGTAGAGTAGGCTTCAAAACTCAGAGACAGAAAGCCCAACAGGAAAGTGACTGTATTCGTCTGGTTTTACAGGCTACTAATGTGGACAAGTCCCTACAAACTGAGCTGAACCTCTGGAGAACAGCAGGAAGACCAGCAGAGCAACCCCGGGTGTTTTAGAACTGAAGAAAACACATTAACATTGGAAAGAAATCTAATCATGTGCTCTGGTTTAGATTGTTTACACAGATTTTATTAGTCAACAGAACTATTAGGATTTGGGCCTAGGGGTGCTAAAAACAAACTACTGAAAAACCAAAGTAGCCAAGAAGCAAAAGAATTTAAGAAACTTTGACAAATTGATTAATTTTAAGATTAAATTTAAGAATGGATTTTTTTCTCCTTGATTTACAGTTTTGTATAATTTTATATACTCCTGAATATATTCCTTATTTCTCTTTGTGCATTATGCTTAATTATAATCCTAGTAATCTTAATGTGGTGTGGATTTAAAAACTAATCAAACGCTTTCTTTTTTGTTGTTGTTGTTGTTGTTGACTTTTTGGAGACAAAAAGTAGGGGACAGTGTATTTGCTTGAATGTAGCAATCTTTCCTTTTTTTCTTAATGAATTTGATTGCACTATAGTAGGTCTTTCATGCATTTTGCCAAGATAGTCCAACATTATTCTCATTAATTTTATATTTTAGCTTTTTTTTTTATTGGCTCTGAAAGTTCTCTTTTAACCTGTATAGTTTATCTGATTCATCTGATTCTTGGGCCAACACTAAAATATAAACTAATGTTAATAATAAAAGTGGTATGGGCAGAAAAATGTCATTTTCCCAATTTTAACTACTATTAGAAGATTATCATATGTAGTATTGTCTTAGTTTAAAAATAATTTAGACATATGCTACTAAACCAGTGTATTATTATTGATCTTACTAATGTCCTCTTTTTATCTCAAATATGCTTGCTAGGCTATACAAAAATATTAGATATTTGAGTTTTCTCCTGAAAAGTAACCAATTTTTAAATATACCAAATTCTTAGCTTTATCTGTTTTCTGAGTTATTACTTTTCTATTTCTTCTATCCTGTTTTGACAGAGAAACTATTTTTCTTATGTAGAGGTAAGTCAAACACAGTTCTGAATTGTTTTCACCTTCCTCAGTGTAACATTTGATAAGTTACATTCTTCCTATGAGGTTCTGCAACAAGATTATTTTTCCTTGCCAGCACAATTTTCCACTTGTCCATGGTATTTTTTTTTATTTTTTTAAATTTTATTTAAATGGTACATTTTAGATGTACATAGTGATAGCTTTCTTAATATGGGATTTGTCCATAGTACATGGTATTTTTGACCATGTTCTTCATTGCTCATGTCACTCATTACATACTTCATGAAATTATTTTTTAAATTTTATCTGCTCGCAACATTTAAATATTTATTCCCTTAAATTTACTCTTGAGTAGCACTTTAAGCACATTTCATGAGGTGATATAAGTTATCTTCACTTTTTCTTTCTTAAAATGAGTGAAGTTGAGTTAGGATTTGACTTTATAATCAATAGTGATTTAGGTGACTGCACTTCAAAATTCATTTTAAAAGTGCATGCAGATTTAAGATCATTTTATTAAATATTTGGGATTTGCGTATAGTTTATTTCATCCACTGAGAATTTTGCAATATTTTGCAATTACTATTTTTATGACTGATGTGTGCACTTCTAATATCTTTAACATGAAATATTTCAAAATTATAGCATCTACAAAAATGGGTTACGATAGTTACATTGTTATTGTCAACACTATTCACCAATATAAAATTATCTTGTCTAATTGGATAATTTATCAATAAAAGTAGTGAATCTAAATTTCATAAACTTTTATTTGTGCTCTAAAATTTCATTTTAACACTTTTTGTGCATATATATATATATTATATTTAAATTCTATAAAGCAAGACTACTATCGATTTCAAGTTCAGCGGGAGACGACAAAAATAAGTTACATGTAAAGTAAAGGTATAGGTTTTAAGATAGACATTTATACTCTTTGTTAAAAAGGTACCCCTTGCTTATTATTATATAAACTTTGTCCAGTGTTTTATATACTTACCTTAGTTATATAAGTATTCAAATTTATGTGCTTAATTTGGTTGTAGGTAAATTTCAAAGATAGTTTCCTCTTTAAGCCTCCTACTTCTCCCAGCGAACATTTGTAAAGCTTCCCTGCCTTGCCGTCAAAGAAGACAGCAGCGGCAGCAGAAGAAGAGTCAAGACCAACAGCTACACAATCAACGCCGTATAGACTGATTTTACAGTTCTTTCTCCAATACAGAATTGGCATTTCCCTCCATTTCTACCTGTGTGACGCTCAAATCAAACTCGGGTTGAAGTAGTCACGTTTCCCTATGCAAGCCCATCTTGGCAGCTCAGGTTGACATCCCTTTATACTGTTCTGTACGTCTGGAATGCCTCTCTTTACTCATTAATCTTCAGTACAGGCCCCTTCACTAGTACTGTATCACTGTTCCACCTGGGAAAATTGCCCTCTGTTGGATATCCTGGTGTACAGGGAACAGGTCTGGTCTATGCTAATTCGGCACTCATCCTCCTAGGTTGAGGGGCTTGGAGACAAACATGGTACTACATGGTCTGTGACACATCGTTGTAACATATCTTCCAGGTTATGCACATGTTAATGGGAAGATGCAGAGTATGAAGCCAGACGCAAGCACAACAAACCTGTTAAAGAGAAGATCTTTGTATGTCCTTGCTTAAAAAATATAATTATACTTTAAAATGAAACTAATTGATTACACATATATATGTATCTCATTACATTGTGCATAAATGTGTTCAGTCTGCACGCTATCTCTATACTATAGCTACTATGATTATTAGTCTCATCACAAAGACAAGAAAGTTACACAAAATTTTATGCAAACTTTCTCGAAATATCCATGTTGTTCGTAGTTGGAATTTCATCTGTGAAGTGTAGCTCTTTAAGAAGAAATTCTAAGAAACGTAAGATCTAGGAATAAGCTTCAGAAGAGAAAAAATCAGGGTTCTATTTATTACTATAGCTTAATGATAAACTAGCAGGACAAAACTAGGAGAAAGAAAGACGAGAAGTAAAGTAAAAAATATTACACATGCTAGAACAGGGATTTAACTTGGTTATTTTGGTTTCCAGAAACTCTAGAAGGCTTCTTTTCAATTCTATGCTCACCAACTATATCATTAGGAGTTTGAATTGAGCGAACAACTATGACTTAGCCTCTAAGTTTACTCATTTGATGAACCACACTTAGACCATATTTAACTGAAATTATGCATCTTATGACATCTCTTTTAGTAGTATGATGTCCTTATCTTTATTCCTGAGTTTATGTTTTAAGCTAACACTTAAAATGTTATGCTAAAATATCTTAAATATCATGTATAAGCTTTCTGCTTCTGCTAAAATAATAATAGTAATATTTTCTGCTAGCTGCATTCTGTTAGATAAGATATTCATGTACTGTGAATTAATGTTTACTCAAAATCCTTTTATGGTCACTTAATTGTGGATATATGTTGCATAACACAAGTTTAAATATCATTGGAAATATTTTTATTATGATTTCTGGATTTGAAATTTGTAGAATTAAAATTGTGTTTGAAAAATAAAATCCCAATTCCTAAGAAAAATTTACGTTTCCTTTTTTCTTAAGCAGTTATGAAATAATGCCCATTTTCTGTTTCTGCTCCTGATTCAAATTTGCAAAAGTCTCACTGTCATGAGAGACAAATTGAGGTGTCTTTTCAGTAAGACCTTATGACTCTTAAAGTCTCTAAATCATGTTCTTATTTGGAACGTATAAAAGTGTTTTGGCAGATTGTTGTCTCACTCTTGTTTCTAGAAACATAGGTCAATGTTTAATCACCAAACAAGCAAAGATATTTAAGACTCACATTTTTCATGTTAATAGAAAAGCCCTAGGGTTGTGTTGTAATGAAAGAGGTTATTTTGTTCCTGCTTCAAGTCATTGTGACCTGTGATCATACTCAGAGCATTTGGGTTCTTGTTGGGAGAGGACTGTTCTTTGTGAATATCCATATTGTTTCTATATTCTCGGGTTTTACACAAAATCCCAACATGTATAAGTGCAATCGTTCTGAGAAAGGTAAATTGGGTTTTGCCGGTGCGGAATCAAACATAGCTTTTTCCAATTTTACTTCAAGCTTCTATTTGTTGCAAAATTGATTTGTATTGGGTAAGCTCTTGTTGATATTGTTTGCTATTTTCTGCTAATTCTATTTTATTAATATGCCTTTCCGTTAAAACATTGCTGGCATAATGAAATGCATTCCTTTTAATTAAAGCAGAAATAACATTTTCTTTTTACTGACTTGATGAATCCTTTAAATTATAATAAAAAGCTTGCCATACCATTTCCATGGTAAATTTGTGTTTTATCCTAAATTTCAAGAGTTTGTTTTGAAATAATTACACGGCATTTACTGGGAAAATAGCAATTTCTCCAATATTCTGTTTTGTCATAAATAGTCACACTAATATGTAAATGTATATTCATGCATGGCCCCTCTCTGATTTCATTATCTTTTATGCTTCTCCTCGTGCCTGCCTTCAGCGCCACAAGACCTTCCTTGCTGCCACTTGTACACTCACAACAGGACTCTTGTACTGGGAAGAAACTTCCTTCTATTTGGATAACTCACTCCCTCATTCACTTTCAGTAATTATTCCTACATCACTACATCAGTGAATTCTTGTCTGAAAATCTTAATACACTGTATGCACGTGAAATCTCTGTCTACTTGTTATGTCATTTTTCCTTTACAGCTTTTATCTCCTCCTGTGACAGAATGTTTGTTCTTCAAAGCGCAAACCTATTTCTGCTGCATGCAAACGAGGTTGACATTATTTTGCACACTGCTGTTTCCTTATGCGTCAGATAAAATGCTTGAGTAAAGCAGTTTAATGAATACAGAACTTGTTGAATAAATGGATACGTGATGGAATAATCAACTTACCATGTCAACAAGATAGTAGATAAAAGGGGTAACACTTTGGGTACATACGCTCTTGACTATAGCTTGATAGTACAACCACATACAAAGACGCGGACATATAGTAAATATTTGCTATACTTTGGAAACTCCCACCTTCCCTACAGTTCAGAAAAGTGGAAAAGGTGAACCAGGATGCCGAAAGGGTGTTGTCATGAGTTTCCTCTAAAGGACAGAAGGAGGTAGAAACTTGCAATTGGGTGCCTGGGTTTCTCCTGAAGAATTGTGACACTGTAATTGTTCTTTGGAATTTCCCAAGAAGTGAAGTCCTAGAGAAGTAGAAAGTCTAGTACAGAGGCTGTTTGATGTAGGAAAAACAAGAGTCCAGTTGCTGGGGTGCTGGGGCAATGGGGTTGCCTGCAGAAGGTGGTGTGACCCACGATGAAGATAATTGCTCAACAGGGCAAAGAGTATTTGAAGTTGGTGTGAAATGGAGAGTTGACTTGACCTGTTGTTCTCAGCGCATTTAGAAATGTTCCTTCTCATTAGTGTCTTCAGCCAGCATGTACTCACATGCGACCAACGCAAGAATAGACTTAATTCATAAAGATATTAGAAAACACTGGGGCTCAAGAATCAGTCCTCAGAACTCCCAGAAAATTAGCCATGTCTCCCATAACCTTTGTGTTTTCTGCTCCAAACCCCTTCTCTAAAACTGATCATCCTACTGTATCATAATCATTTGTACACACATTTCTGAAATACAAAGTAATCGTTTGTCATTTCTATCAGTTCAACCCCTCCTCCACTAGGCTCTTCCTGTCATATCAGACATATTAGATTCCTTCTATCTGAAGCAAACAAACGTTCTCAGACCTATATCTGTCTGCAGCTTTAGTGTCCTCTCTGCCGCAACACGCCCCTTTCCATCTCATTTCCTCTCCCTTCTCATGGTATTGTCATGTGATTTCTCATCCTCAACCTTCAGTTAGCACTGCTTTTCTGTATGAAATAATATCTCCGTGGCAAATCAAGTGAGCGCCAATCATATATCTTTCTCGGGTAGAGGAATGAACAAGTCTTTCACGATAGCAGAGTCACAGCTTGGCTCCTGGGTAGGATGTGCCCTGGAGAGAGATGGAGTCAGTCCATATTGATGTCGGTTTCTACGCATAGGCTGATAAATTGTCTCATTGATGGTTGTTCAATTTTTGTTTTGTACCTATGTATGTCTTTGTGCTTTATTTTTATTCTACATTAAGATGTAAATGGTATATGGAAGAGACTAAAACTAGGTCACACGGAAAGGTTGTGAAGTTTTTGAAGTGTTAACTTTCTGAACAAGTATAAAATAACTCATTTATTAAAAGGTTAACTCAGAATTATGAATTATATGTTAACTGAAATCAGAAAAAGAATTTTGGGATTGTGTCCTGGACTTCACCTTCAAATCACCTAAGCAACTTAATGTTCTGTTTCAATGGATAGTCCCAAATGTTATAGAGCTCCCAAAGCTTGAAACATTTACTATGATTAGCACATTGAGAATATCTCCTCACCAAGCTCTTCCATTCAGTTTTTTTTTTCTTTTTTTTAGTGGGGGGGGTATTGGTGCTGGGAATCGAACTCAAGGCCTTGTCCTTGTAAGTCAAGCACTCCAACCACTAAGCCAAATCCCCAGCCCAGCTCCTCCCTTCGACCAGGGGTTATTTGAACTACTGTAAAAGACAAAAGCAAAAACACCTGCTTCATTACTGATATATTGTGGTACCTTATAAAAATCTTTATTTTGTAGACTATGTCTTAGAATTATTAATTTTCATTAAAAGAGTTATTTTCTACATCAGAATCCATACTTATTTCCTGTTGATAATACACTAATACCTCCTGTCAGGTTTATTAACACATTTAAATAAAACGTTTCTTTTTAAATTCAGTAACATTATTCTCCTTTTTCTCCAAGCGTCTTTTCTTTAAAATATAATTTTTTAAAACTCTCCTTAGTTATGTAGATTTTTGTGTCCTTTTATTTCTGGGCAAAGATCCCAGATTGGTAAATTTTTTGCTTATTCCTCACAGTGTACCATATTCTGTTTTGAAAGGAGCCCTGTAAATTAATAATTTGATTACAGTTTTACTTCCATTATTTATTTTCTGTACAGTCCTGCATATTAGGGTATATTATTTGCAGTACTTAGCCCCAAATGAGGATACAGTCTGGTTAGTTCACGGATATTGTGCTCGTAAATATTTACTTAGTTTTCTTTAGAGTATTAGTCATATCCATTTGTTTCTTTAGAATGAGAAATTGAACTGAATATTTTTTCAAAATTCATTAGACAGTAAAATCCTCTATGATCATGGTTGTATGGTGTTCCACTCATTTGAAATAATATATTCCATTTATATCTCTTCTAATAATTGTATGTGCATAATTATTTGTTCACCAGTATGGATACTGAAAAATCACTTAATCTAAAATCAGAGAATTTAAGATGCAGAATGACAGTATCTGCTTACATTTTGCAGTACATAGAGAAATGGAATTGAAAATACTGGTAATACTTAAATTACATTTTCAAAATAAAATTTTCTTTATTTCTTTGAAATTGAACTGGCTGTGATTTAATATCTCTAAGCCAGGGATCAGCAAAATTGAGCTTCCTAATACAAATATTTCTTTCTGCTTAAACCGTCTTTTTGGTTACAAATAAAAATCCACTCTAGCAAGCTTTCCATTGCTATCCGATGACCATCACCTTAAACCCATGTCACGCATACATCTTTCTATCATATATACATGGCCTTCCTGTGTTTTCTCCTCCTCTTCCTCCTTCTTCTTATTAACACTGTTATTTGCAGAGACCTTGTGTCTTAATTGTATTCACCTATCTTTCTAGTTTGCTTCCTGGAATACCTTGTCTTATTTTCTATTATACACTATTCAACTGAAATGTAATGAAAAATTCATCTCATTTCTATCGACAAGTAGAAGAGAGAAATGAATAGTTTTAGCATCTAAATCTTTTTTGGGGAATCATCTTGATGATCTAAATGTAACTGAACAATGTACACTGAGAGAGGAAGTGGGGCAAGTACTGGTGTTGAAATAATGTCACTTTTGTGAAACGATCACAGTGCTGTTCATGAGAGGTCAGAGTACAGAGACCAACAGATTGCTTGGATTTTACCGAGATGGTTTCTCAGCAACCAAGTGGCATAAATGTGAGTTTTAGTTCCAGTATTGTCATGAGTTGAAATCTATTTTATGAACAACATAACTTTTCTGCAATATATGAAATCAAAATCCGATAAGTGATACATTTTATAATTATGTAACCTTTAAAAAACTATTTAAGTCAAACTTTAGGGGGTTTAGTTCCCCCTAGTGGTAATTGAAGGATCAAACTTCTACAAAAGTAAAGCCCTGAAGTAACCACGTTCTAGCCATAGTAGAAATCACTTGAACAATCTCATCGTTTACACAGTTTGAAACAGGTCAGTGAATTCCTGCAGCTTGCAAAGATTACAAAACTGCATAGTAATGAAACCATTTGCTCTGATTTCTAGACTAATTCTTCTCGATAATAATAATAATGATCTTGGCTTACATTTTTATTAAAAATGAAAATAACGGAAACACTTTAATAATATATTTATGCCTATATTATAAAAACTAATATTGAAGTAATATTTTAGGTACATCAATAGATTTATAAAATAATAGATACTAGAATATGAAGAGCAAAAATAATAAATGCTAGTTTAACATACACAGGGGTATTGAGTTCTTTGTTTAACTAAGCATAAAACCCAAAAATTTACTGGTCTCAAAACTCAATACTAAAATGAATTTTAAATTGTTCTTATTCAATTTTTTATGTGTAAAAGCTCTCTAGGTGGCCATTGTTTGCAGATGGCCTAGGAAAAAGGCAATATGAGAACTGAATTTGATAATTATTCTCAATGTCACCAATGATCTATACGTTTCATTACTTTGCTGACTTCCTCATAAATCCTCAGGCAATGAGTTCCTGAAGTAACTATAAGGTAAACCAATTTATTTGGAAGAAGCATAACTGTTATGCATACGTAACTATGTTATACGGAAAAGAAATGAAAGAAATGATATCTGCATATAATTAACATCAAATTACAGTTATTTGGGTTTTGTTGATGTTCCATCAAAATCATTTTAAATTAAGAAGCTGCACCTAATTTTGTTAAATTTGTCAATATCCTGGGCCATTTCCACTAGTTTTTCCTTTTTTGCTGCTTTCAGCACTCAGTCTTTTCCTTTTTATCCCTTTGTAGCAAAACTTTGTCAAAAGGGGTACAATTTGTTTCTGATCTCATTACAAAAATATTTTGATAAAAATGACACATTGATAGATCTTACAAAGATGGGAAGATGATATTTTAGAACAAGGAGTAAAAATAAAAACATTGATTTGAAATATTTTATATTTGTAGCTGTTGAAAAATCTTAAGTACATATGCAGCACTAATGAAAGGATTTGACCTGAAGAAAATGAAAGAGTGGATCAAAAAAATATTTGTTATTATGATATTATTATTATGATATTTTCTCTCATTTTAGTTTAGGAAGACTTTATTTTACAGGTCTGCAATTATTATATAGGCAACCACATTATTCAGGAAAACCACATATATATTTTAGAGATTCCAAGTTTGTTTTTATGCATAGTTTCCAAAACTGTTATAGGAATAGACTCAGTACTGTATTCAAGCATTCTTCAACTGTCTTGATATTATATCATTAATGTTTCGCTTATTTCCCTTCTCATAAAAATTCTTAGTGGTAGACAGATTGAAAAACTAAATACAACTCACACTCCTTCTTCAAACCTTAACCTCATATTCTAATTTGAATGCATTCCCAACCAAAATAAAATCTAATTACCAATTTTGTACATCAGATCTGTACTATATTCTTTTTTTATTCCATGATATGTGATATATCATGTAAAACTCTTGTGTAAGTGATATTGATTCGATTTGACTTAGGCCTCAGAAGTCCTTGAGCACATTCAGATTCCCCTCAACCCTCCTGCATTCTCCTCTACTTCCTCCTGTCTCCCCATCCCCCTTTTCCTTCTTCGCTTTCTCTCTTTGGCTCACATTTTCTTTTTTTTTTATTTTTAATTTTATTTTAATGGTACATTTTAGATGTACCTAGTGATAACATTTTGGCTCACAATTTCCATTGCTTTCTCCCTCTTCCTCTCTCTCTGTCTCTCTCTCTCTCTCCTACATCTAACAAAAGCATCTAAGAGAATTGAGAGTCTCAGCCAAAGTGACCCTACACCAAAGAATCCTCCATCCTAAGCTAGCTGACAACAAATACAGGAGTGAGCGTAGGTAAGATAAAAGAATACTTGAAGCAACCAACCCTTCAAGCAACCAACAACGCTTCAAACAATCAATAAACACAAAAATTAAAGTTTACCCATTTTCTCTTTGAATATTTGTTCTGCCACATTCTTATATATCCTCTATCACGTCTGTGCATTATAACTAACTCTGATCTTTCAATTTTCAAGGAATTTTAATAGGTTTTTCACATCGTTCATCATTTTACTCCAAATGATGCTTTATGCAATATTCCAACCTGGACTACTGATCATGTGTTTTCCTGAATGAAACAAATTCTCTCATAAGCAGAAACATGAGACTTACTTCAATTGCTTGTTCTCCAGCATGCATGTGAGACAACAGCTTCAGAGTGGACCCTCTGCCAACCAGAAAGCAATTTCTAACAGACACCATGCCTGATGGTGCTGTGATCTTGGACTTCTTAGCCTGCTGCAGAGTCAGAAGTCATTGCTATTTAAGTAGCTCACCTATATTAATGTGTTATATCAGCCTGAACTGACTAGGATAAATCCTAAACAAGACTCAGAAGGCAAGCAAGACTTTTTAAAAAGCACATCTGTGCAAACAGTATAAACGATGTGCTATCCGTATAGTTAGAGCCACCAAAGAATAGTAGAAGGAGAAAAGAAAACAGTATTTGAAGAAGAAAAGGCAGACAAGTTCCAAACATAATGGTATTAAACCAACAATGAAGAGTCTCAACATATCACATGCACAAAAATAAGAAGGAATTTGCGGCATGGATGAATCTCCCCTCTGCTAATAAGCAGGGAGGCGGAATGCAGGACAAGCCCACCAGACCTACATCATCATATTGCAGAGAAGAAACATGTGACAAACCTAACGCTAGAAATGCATAAATAAAGCAGACGTGGTAGTTCAAGAAGAACAAAGGTAAAATTAGCAATCGATTTTTTGTCAGAAAAATTTCCAATTATAGGACAAAACAAAAATATCCTTAAAATACAAAAGAAAAGACAACCTAAAATTATATACCTAAAATATTATTTGTGAAAAGTTAAAGCAAATTCAATATTTTCTTCACACCTACAGTTTTATTGCAAAGAGGAAAAAAGCTATAAGTTGAAAATTACTAATGCCAAATGAGAGGTGACATCACTAAGGTTCTTAAAAGGACAATAAAGATATATTAGAGAAAATCCATGCCAATGATTAGAATAAATAAACGGACAATTCCACAAAAGGCACTAACTATCAAAGCTCACAGAGGAAGAAACTGAGAAACTTACTAGCCTAATATCCACTAGATAAGCTGAAATTTTATTTTAAACCTGATGCAAAGAAATCTAACTACAGATGGTTTCATTAGATAACTTTTTACAATTTTAAGAAGAAATCAAAGAAATTCTGCACACATTCACAGGAAATGAAAGGGGAGACACTTTCTTATTGTACTCTTGGGGCAGGCATTGATATCAAACAAGCATAGTAAAGAAATAGTATAATTTGGAGACCATGACACCAAACAACGTGAAAGCAAATCAAATTCTCTACATATACTTTTAGAAAACATATCAGAACCTAAGGAGTTTATTCCAGATATTGAAAGTTTTTTCAGTAGCCAACATTGTACTTAATGACAAAAGATGCAATATTTTAATTTTAACCTAAAATCTGAAAAAGGATCAGTGTATCCACATTTATCAGTGAGTTCAATTTTATGCAGGAGATATATGCCCATGAAATAAAACTAAAAAGAATACTGAAGTTAGACCACGTCATAAAGCATGGATTCTCAGTTCTTTCTTCACAGATGAAATCATCATCTATGAACAAAACCTATCTGCTTTATAACTTAGAATGCTGTCACAAGACATCATACACCAGTGCAAAACAACGCTATGCACCATTGTGATAAATATGGAAAATGTATCGATGGAAATCACAACCAGGAAAAGGGTCGATCATAAATGGTCAGGTGATTTTGACAAATATAGAAGACAATAACTGGAAAATGTTATTTTTGCAACAAATGGTACCAGGAGAACATAGAACTATCCTTTTTCTTATATACAAAGTTAATCTGAATTGAATCATCAACCTAGACAGAAAACTATTAACATTAATGTGACTGGGGTAAAACATAAGATAAAAACGTTCATGATCATGAATAAAGCAAAGATATCTGAGATTAAGTGATCATATGAAGATGTTTGATACTCCTTCGAAATGTGTTCTCATCATCACTTGTTATTCTTTAATGAGAACTTTAAGAAATTCATATCTGACTACAATGAGGTATATATGTACTAGTAAAGATGTGTTAAGGAAAAATATAAAGATCCCATGAACTTTCTGAAAAAGAGAATCAATACTGTGAGTTAGCTTTAAATAAATTGACAAAATAAAATATGAGGTATAAAAATAAATATCAGCTGTACATGGTGGTATGTGCCTGTAAACCCAGCATTCTGGAGGCTGAGGTAGGAGAATTGGAAGCCTGGGCAATTTAGTGACTAAGGAGACATTGTTTCAAAATTTAAAAAAAAAAAAATTAAAAAGTCTGAGGATATAGCTCAATAAAAAGGCTCTGGGTTCGATCCCTTGTATCACAAAAATCTCATGTTAGTATCTTAAATCTGTACTTGAGTGCAGAGAAGGAAGAAAAGGTGAGGGATATTATAATTACCATTAGCAAAGATAAACAAAGCAATAATGGATGACCAAGTGGGAGTTTAAGTGGTTAGATTTTCAGGACAGTGCTTTAGGCTTTATTTTATCATGAAATCTCAAAGGGAAAAAATATAGTTGGCAACAAGAAAACTGACATACTGGTTTTTTATTCAAGTTATGTGCAAGAATCAATTGATGTAATACATATGAATCCTTAATATAAGCTGCAAACAGAGTTAATGGAAGAATTAATTTTCTATATTACCTTAAAAATGCTTCATATGTAAGTGTTTAAAATAGTTAATATTTGCACTTTGGAGATTAGTAACTCTACACATGAATCTGGACAATTGTATATTTTTCTTTCGATTTTGAATTTCCAATTGCTTGAAGACTTGTTATGTCACAATATTTGAATATACTGCATATGTTTAGATGCAATTTAAAGATATAGATATTAATGCAAAATTTTAATAACTTTCCCTAATTATACTCTTTTATACTTGGATCCATTTTAGCATCTGTAAAGCTTCATTAAATCTCTTCTTTCTTTCATTTATAAAGCCTTTTTCAGTGAAGTCTGAGGTAAAGACTGAGATAGCTCATATTTTATTCCTACATTCTGATTTCTAGTTTATGTGACTTGTTTAAGTATTACACGCTACCTGAACAATTTTTTCAAGCTTTGTTTTTAACTTGTTAATAAATTAATGATGCGATGCTGACAACTTAAGTATTTCAGTAGAGACTGTCAGGGCATAGTTTTATTAACTTAAAACCTACTAAATTCCAGATATGGAATTAGAACCCAGGTCTGATGTCACCTTCACATGAAAGTTTATGTCTATGCACTTATTTTTCATATTTTGCTAGTCCTAAAACTAGATGAGGAAAGATGGAGCCCTTGACCATGATATGTGCGTGCATGTCTGTGTGTATGTGAGTGTTCGTATGTTTGAGTGTGTGTTTGTGTCTGTGCAGATGTGAGTGTGTGTGCACTTGTGCTACACTCTGTCAGAAAGGTAGCGATGAAACTGCTCAGCTGTGTTGATGCAGAAGATAAGGTACTACTACCACAGAAGTCATGATTTCTAGCTCCCTAGATTTCTGCGAGTTAGAAGCACTGTTCACACTCTCCATATATATTTGTTAGCTTATTTGATTTCTGAAAAATTAGGCAGAAAGTGGTTGAGGTGAAGGAATTTGCTTTAGTAACATACACATAGGATAAAGGAAGCTGAAATTTAAGGCAATTTTTTTTTTCTATGTACGTGGTTATGTTTGGGTGACTTCTGAATTTTGAAAGGATACAGAATGTAACTTTAGAATAGAAATGAGCACTTTACCTTGGTTATTTAATTTTTGATTGTGGCTTTTACTGAGAAGAAAATTATCTATAAGAAAAGTCATCAGAGAGTTATTAATCCATTATCTTTACAAATAATAAGAATTTTCATTATCTCACTGAACTTATGCTTGACTTTCATACTATTTTGAATTAAAAAAATTCACTGAGTCTCCAAAGAGAGAAAATATATAATCTCATATCCACTTTATTTCTGATTTTGTTCTCATCCTTGAAATTCTAAACAGTCCAATCTGCCATAAGCACTGATGCTTCACGGAAGTCAACAAATGAAAGAAACATCTCTGGATTATTTATGATAAGGGCAGTTAAAGTAACTATTTTTATAATGTCTCAAATACAATCCATGATGCTTTTTGTTCATATGGAAATACATGTGAAAGGACTAAGTCAGTGGAGCAGTACTCTTCTCTACAGTAATTTAGGAACCCAAACTATCAAAAGTTTTGTTATATTCAGTACATGGATTCCATCTTCCTGGGTAGGGTCTCCCTTCCATTCAGATAGCCACATGATGAGCAGCAAAGGGAGAAGCAGGTACTGGAGATGACTATGGTTGGAAATGGCAGATGTTTCCCTTTTGTTTACACTTCAACTCTTAGGACTCTGTCTCTGTAAAGGCATCTGGTATATCTGCTCCATATTTAAACAGTCATTTCCCACCGATACACACATGAATCATATTTGCTCCATAATCCATACTTAACAATTAATTATGAACATTTTAGCATATCTCAGTTATAATGAATTACTTTGTAGCAAAATTTTTATCAGTAAATGTTTCAAAGTAAACCTCTAAAATATTTTCTTATATAATGAAAATATTGTGTAATTATTATAGTTAATAAAATCATTAGTCATTCTTCATTACTTATGATATTATCTACATAGAAGTATTTGCATGTCTCCAAATTATATGTTTACATTTTCCCCAAACATAACCATAACTACATCTAAATTTGAATGTATAAGTTATAGTCATTGAAACTATCAATACATTTTCAGTAAGTATTTAAGCATATTCAAATGAAGAACTCTGAATTTAGTAAATAATAGCATTACAGCAAGACCTCAAATTATGTTTACCACTGTAAGCTGGACCGGTAAAACTGCAATGAAATGGACACAGCTTAAGGATTGAAACATGAGATCCTCCCTTGCCTTCCAACTCCTAGTTATCAAACAATTTGTCAGAGGCTCAGAAAATAAACATTTGTTTCTCAAGGTCACAAATCAGAGGTTCTAAGAGTTCTATGAGTCAAAAATCAGAGGTCCAGTGATGATGCTTGGACCTTTGGAATCTCAGCTACAAACTTTGAACAATGGTCAATTAAAATTTTATGATGCCTTATTGTACTTCGTAGCATTACACAGAATTTTGATAACTTAGGAGATGCATGTTACACATATAATTTCAACACTTAATTGAGGAAAGCAAATGAATATGACTTACAACAAATTACTACCTATAAACTATATAATAATCTTTGCTGAGGAAAATTGAGTCTTATGTTTGAAATATCATTTTGTATAATCTACAAGCAGGAGCCACATAACTTTGCTTCAAAAATTAATCTGATACTGTGTAAGCTATGTTAGAAGATTATAAACATTGTTATCATGTGTTCAACTCCCTGGCCCCACATGCCTCTCACACTGGATTGGCATCATTTTTGCAACAATGCAAAAGAACAAGTAAAACACATTTAAATTAATTTCCTCATTTCACAATAATCAGGAAACATCAACCTTTGATATATTTAAGAAAATTACCAGAAAAAAAAACAAACCAAAGAAATTAATACAGTTTCATAGTTTGAACTGGGTGGAAATAAAAGCAATAAAATTTATTTATAGGAAATAAATACAAAGAATAGATATTTCCTTGGCATGTTAAGATTTTTAGTCTGCTCCTGATTTAAAAAAAATAAATTTCTACAAGATGTATATGATTTTACATATTATTTTACTATCAAACATATTTTTTCACCTGTGTTTTTCTCTGTGCCTACTGAAAATTTCACACAAGTAGGATAAAAATCCAGGGAAACAGTCTCTTGAATCAAGGCCAGAGAGAAACAAGACTATCTTAATATTTTCCTTTAACATATTCAGTCTTTCAGCAACAGATTTTTGTGATTGAGTCTGTGCAAAGCTATAGTTGATATGAAACTTCAAAACTTAAAGATCTCATGTTTTGATTTAGTACCTCTCTCCCTGAATGATTTACCTGTTTCTAGGGCTTACATTAAATCGGATCTAAATGACATTTTGTTTGATTTGTCTTCAGTTCTATACAATGGCTTTTCCTGTCTTTGCAAAGCAGCCTTAATAAATAAAACACACACTCACCCTAGAACTGGTTCTTACTATTTTACCTATATTCAGTACAATCTGGATACACCATTTTTGCATTAATGTTGAAGTAGATGGCATTATATTGTAATATATTCTAGTTCAAAACAGGGGAAGCTGTAGCAAAGAGGTTCTAAAACATTTTTATATTCCCATAAATATGTCTGGATATGAATCCAAGAACAAATGTACCAAAAACAATTTATATTTTGAGATGGAATAGAAATCAGAACAAAGGAGATGATGAAGAGAACAGAGGCAAACTGGGATACAAAAAAAGGTCCTAAAATTATAGCTCAAAAATCTGAGTGTGGGGAAGGGAGGGAAGAGGGGGGAAAACCAAGATGTATCATGTACAGGTACAAAGTAACCATGTTGATTATGATCATTATGTATACAATGTACCAATGCATGTTCTTGGTAAAAATAAAAAATAAAAAAAAAAATCTGAGTGTGAATGCAACTTCATCTAAACTGAATTGTTTAAATTATTCTCAGAAGAAACTGAGATAGTACTCCCCACCTTAGACAATTAAGGACATTTACAGGGACATCTATTCTATGCAACAGTTCTCAGCACTCTGACTAACACTACAATTATTCAGAAATGTTTGTGAGGTTAAATAATATTATTTGATATAAGTCAGATTGCCCTATTTAAACACCCCCCCACAACACACTAGAAAACAAGCACAGATAAAGCAATTAAAAATCTTCAAGTCTGTCTATTAAAGAAGCCATCAGTATTTGCTGTCACTCTTTGTCAATTACTTTCTGAGTAATTTTCTTTTTAAATTTGTAACTGCATTATGATACACATTTTCAAGAGGAAATATCACAGCAATAACTGTCATTATCAGCCTTTTGGGTTTATAAGAACTCAAGAAATAAAAAAGGACACAGTGATGTTGAAGTGTGGATTGCTGTTGGCCTTGAAGTCCTGAGAGTTTGTGGCTGATGGTAAACTGGAGAACGGCTGTCTACATTTGGGGGCCATAGAGCAGTAGCACACAAGTTTGAGTAAGAGCATCAATAGATGTGTAAATACAAAAGAAGGTTGGTTCAAACTAGCATTTATTAAAAGTTCAGTCTTGAGTAATTCTACAAACTATCAAATTAAATGCATGACAAGTCAGAAGACATGCATAAAGAGTCTATTTTTCTTTCACGAAAATGACATATGAAGTAAACTTTCTCACGGATGGGTGTGTAGCTCGGTGGTAAAGTGCTTGTCTAGAATGTGTAATGTCCTGCGTTTGATTCCCAGCATTAGAAAAACAAACAAATCAACAAACAAACGGAGAGAAATCCTCTTGTTTGCACAAATCTTACTCATTTTACTTTATTATTTATGCTTATTATTACATATCGCAATTGAGAAACCACTTAAAAACATGCTGTGTGTTCCAAAGGGTCCATATTTAAGTGTGGTTTTTATCCATCTATCTGTTGTTTTTAGTTCCTTAAAATCTGTTTAGTCACAGATCCATGAGAAACTTTTTTGAGTGGTGCTGGAGATTGAATTTAGGGCTTCACACTTACTCCGCAAGATCTCTACCACTGAGCTAGATCCCCGAACTCTTCTGTGTGAAATTCAATGAAAAGTTTTAAAACCTCTAGGCATAAAATATGTTCAACAAAAAATTCATACAACATTTGGAGGAATTTGAAGTGGGAGTTCTAGTATTTTACTACAAAAGGTAGACTGTAAAAATCCCAAAGTAAATAATCATGAATTTATAGTTTAAAAAAACCCAAAAAACCCAAAATTCTAATTATTGTATTTCCTCAAGCAAGATGTATACTTGGGTAAATCAAACTCTATATACCACCACATTCCTGTTAGTTAAGATCAAAGCACTCATTCCACCAGGACTCACAATCGACCTAAGTTTTTTCATTGATAAAATGGAAAGCATTACCTGCTTAATTGGGTTATTCTAAATACTAAATGGAGTATTGTATTCCAATAACATCAGTGAGCATGCAAAAAATCATATACACAAAATTAAAACACTAGCATTTCTAAAAAAAAAATCCCTTTAATGAAGGAAAATGAGATGGTTGATTAATAAGCTACTAGACACCTAGAATTTCAGCTTTTTTCTTTGAGATCAGCTCAGCCCCTGAAAACCTTCTCTTCATCCCATCACCGCAGAAATATGGATTATAACTCACTTATCCACAGACAGTGAAGTCTAATACTTTGTGAATCAATTAAACTGTTTCATAGTAATGGATCAAGATTCAAAATGGTACTCCTTCCACAATCCCCACGAAATCTCTGCTGTCTGATACACCTCTACACTGTCGGAGGTACGTTCTATTAAACTGGCCCTTCAATTCTTTCCTCCCTTAGTTCAATTCAACAAATATTGATTAATTTATCTTATACCAATAATGTTAACTAGCCCTGGAGGATGGTAGAGGGTACAACAGAGGAAGCAGAATGAAGGACTATAAATACAAATATAGTAAGAACGATCACCTCAAAATGGTTAGTTAACTGTAGCCATGAAGACAACAGTCTTGGTAGAAAGCACTGGGCATTTTGTAATAATTGAAAGATACATAATTTTCGGAAAAGACAGACTGATTTTAGTAGTTTAAGACAAAGCATGTAGACATGCTATCTTCTCAACAACAAATATACTTTAGATAATTAGCAATATAAAAAACTGAAAAGTTTAATTGAAATATAATATTTAGAAACAAGGAGATATATGAGAAAAATTACAACTAACTCCAAAAAATAATGAAAATATTCATTGACTTTTTACTAACCAGTAACTAATTCTTTTATTTTGTAATTTTTCAAATACATATTCATTTATAAATATATAGTAAGTAGTTTTATTGATTTATATAAATTAAAATTTTAGTGAATGATCACTGAATTAAGACAGTGTTTTTCATGAGGTTTTTTGGTGAGAAACGGAAGACTTGGGTGTTATAAGTGATGATTTACTGCAGACTGGATCAGGGTTATTTCTCCAATGAGACATGCTTTGAATAGCTGACACTGTTGAATAAGCTAAAGGGATAAATGTCCGATTTCAAGCAACATGAATAATACTGTTCATCAACAAAGGCGCAAGAAAGTACATAATCATATTCTTCCTCATAATCTGTCAGCTTGATTCTATCCCCCAGATGATAAGAAGTGCTCGTAAATCTACACGGTTACAGGACAAGAGAACATTGATCCCAGAGACAGCAGAACAAACACCCCGTGCCACAGACTCTTGCGCAGTGACAAGTGGCAGCATGGGCAATGTGGAGGGAGGTGGGTAGAAGTCTCCCGTCCCTGTGCAGAATTACGGAGCTTCTTAGGAAACAGAATGCTGCATACACATCTCAGCTGCCACAAGGAGGAACCAGAAATTTCACCAGTTCCAAACCAACACACATAAGCACATCAGCCCCACGTGAGGGCTCCTCAGCAGGAATTCTTTGTTTATCGTGGACCAGATTTACTGCTCTATTCTTAAGAATTCAATTGTACACAAATGCTGAAGGTCATTGTTTTCTGACAATATTTAAAATTAAATAGCTAAACCCTCAAAATGACACCATTTCACATTTATCCTCAGTCTTCTGAAGAATAATGATTATAAACATCGTAACAGAGGTTAATGTTGAAGAGTAAATGAATTTATGAACACACGTCACTTACTGGAGATCATAAATACTTATTAGTGACTGCCATGCTACACGGCCTATTACGTGTGACAAATATCCAGTGAATAATTTAGTGGGTTAAATTTACTTAATACATTTGATTTCTTTATATGAGAATATTTATTTATTGAACTAAAAAATGCAGAGAAATAAATAAGCAATTAAAATACTATTGTGTAAGCAGAGCACATGGATTATCTTTAATCCCAATATCAACTGTTTGAAATAGACGTTAATACTTACATTGTTAGGAACATAAAAGCGAAGAATAAGTATTAAATGATAAACTAAACATTCATTTCTTGATTACCAAAAATTATAAAAAGATGAGTAATCCATAAAAATTGATTTGAGGTAAACTGAATATAAATCTCTATAAACTGTATACTCACATTCAATTCATTTAAATAAATGTATCCTGGTTGTTCTGACAGTTTATAAAACTTCGGGTGATTTTAATAATTATAGATCAAATGTTAAATGTTTTGTAACTTATAATACAGTTTATAGCTAATCTATTTAAAAAGTGGGCAGATATATGTTCAATTCTATTCTGAAGACAACTCAGTTGTTAAGAAATTTCTTTCTGAAAAATCCTTTCCTGAAGAAAATTTTGATGTGAAGTTTACAACTAGAACTTATAAAATACAGTATAAATTATTTCCTGAAATATAAGCCTGACTTTAACTTAAAAAACTGCTAGCTCTAAACCAGAATTTTAAAAATAGTGTAAATCGAGGTAAAAATTACAGGCGTGACTAATGTTGAAACAAAGATTTTCTTTCTCAGTTATTAAGCCCAGTTCTGTCTTTGCTCCTTAAATTGTCTAGATATCAAGTCTGAAAAGTGTTATATTTTTTAATAATAGTTCAAGAATGACTTAGAAGAGTCAAAGATTAAGTGAGATTTAATATGAAGTCAACATAAATCCCTGGCTAGCCCGCACTATGAAAACATAATTAGTGTAAAGTCTCTTTTCCAGCTTTCTTGTTCAGTTTTTTAAAAGGTTTTAATAATAATGGAATCTGACAAATTAGATTAAATTCAATAGTAAACCTTATCACATTATTTTCCTTTGCATTGATTAGAAACTCTGTACAAATTTGAAAAATGCCATTGAAACTTGTGCTAATGTTAAAATGTGCAGAATCTTCACCTTAGAAAAATGTATTTTGTGCTGTTCTACCATGTCAATGATACTCCTTTCTGAAGTTGTGCTATGGATCTTAGCCCCAACAAGAAAAAAACAAATGATTCTGTTCCCAAACACCACCCTAAGGATAGAGTCATAAAACTTAAATATGATAAATAAACTACTAATAAACTAAGAATAATAGTTTAATTTTCAGTGTAAAACATTTTAAATTTGTATGCTAGGCCTAAAAGGGGATGTAAAATTTTTTGTGCACACACACTCAAACCCACTGTGTTTTTCCTCTAACAGTATAATTTGCACATGATGATAGGCAAAGCTTTATTTTCTTGTAATAAAGTCGTTGATTTCTGATCAGTAACTGTGTATGACACTCGAGTTTTCATAACATGGTTATTTTTCATTTGTATTTGCTCCAATGTATTCCACATTTAAAAGCAGTATGTCTGCCACAGATACATTCTGAACCTGTATGATAGAAAGTTCAATTTTGCTTAGATTTTCCAACATCGTAAATGAAGCAGAGTCCTGAGGAGGACTGAGGACACACAGAGTGACGGGATAAGCAGGAGGGACTAACCTTCCGCAGTGTGATAACTACACATTCCCACTGAGCAGAGCGCACTTTAATTTAATTTTTTCTGCTGTTCTCATTTCATGTATTACCAAAAAAGCAGATTCATGTTTAGAGTAGGTCTCTAAAAATGAGAAGCATATAATAAAAAGCCATAAGATTTTTGACTCCAAAGGTATCTTTATTTTAGTAGTTACCTGTTAAAGATACCTTAAAAAGATATCTAATATTTGAAATATGAACATTTGGGTATTTCCATGTATATGTGATGAGAATTTAGTGTATATGTACTAGTCTAAATGTCAGGTTATGTATAACATATGTGTAATGACGTATACTGTATAGTATGTAAGCTAAAATAATAGTTTCCCTTATTATTTTATCTTTGATGAGATATTTAGCTGTTCAAACTATTTATTATTACGAAAGGTACTTTTATATCAGACATTTTTAATCATTCATTAAACTGATAGGCGATATATCTCACCCTCTGTCAATGATTAACTTTTTCAAAACGCATACCGACTGTATTATTCAAATATAAATATTTTGCATTAATAAAACTTACCTATGAATTTAACTTACAAAAGTAAATGATCATTCATGCCAAAATAGTAGCCCCACCTGATTTAAGCTTTTACCGAAAACCTCCAATAAAACTTCTACAAAGTCTCCTACAAAACTCCATTCACCTTGTTGGGACTCTGATATTTGAAAAGTACATTTATGAGAAGATCAGTAATGTATTAGAGAAAACAATGAGCTAGATAATTTTTAAAGTGAGATTTTAAAGCGTGGAAGAAAATTTATCCTGTTAAACTCTAAACAGCTCAGGATAGTTATAGACCATCTAAGAGAAACTGGACGACAACAATTTTGACATTTCTATACAAATATCAAATATAACAGGTTTATAAAGTTTACCTGTAAATTCAGTCTGTCAATATTTGGTGATATATATTTTTCTTATATATTGCTTTGCTTGGCTCCTATAGAGAGGAAAAAAGAAAAAAAATACATAAACACTAGCAAAACTTACATACCACACACACATACACATATTATATAGAATACCATGTATATGTAAGACACCAAATATATTTGCATATACAACTACAAATTAAATAAAGCTTGTTATGTTATAATTAACAAAGGTGAGATTGGTTAGTAAATACATTTTGAAGGGGTAAAATTTGAAAGGTTTGAACATCTAAAAAATTTTCAATTGTTTTAATAGTTACCTGTTAAGATTCAGCAAATAGGTTTTGTTTTTTGAAACTTTGTTAAGGTAAATATAATTCATCCCTTGTTTAGGTAGATACTATTCATCCTTTGTGAAGGTCTGAGTTCTACCTTTAGCATTATAATCAATAAAGGCACTTAGCATTGTGCCGATCACATGGTCAATATTAAAATATACATTACTAGTAGTGATTTTAAATTAAAAGTGTTTAGGTACCTTGTTACTAATATATTTGATATGTTTTATGATTTAAATAGCTCATGCACTTTGAAACCAGTAGAATATTATAAGGATTGGGAATGAAGTGCAAGAAAGGGAGCATAATACAAGCTATGTGCCAAACGTTAAGTTTACTGAGAATGTAGCAGTGAATGAGAAAAAGATTATAGCTCCCAGATTCATGATACTTAAAGTGTTGGCAAATAATACTGGTACAAGAGAAAAATATACATCCAAATAAATATACATCTAAATGTGTTAATAACTAATAAGGGATGAAGAAATATGGAAGATAATATGAAAGATGAAATATGGAAGATCATCCATGTAGAAATGTTAAGATAGAAGACTTAGGCAACTAGGCAAAACAAATAGAACTGCAGAAAAATATTTCGAAAAGCTCTATGAGTCTGAAAGTGTTAACATAAGAACCTAAAGTTCAGGGTAGACCTTTAAGGTTGGAAAATATGAAACAGCAATGAGTGCAAGAGGAAAACTAAGAAATGTGATAGGAGGTTTTGAAAGTACTGTGATTAGAAAGAAATTTGTAGTAATTTGATGATCTCCCTCCCGCCCTCCCTCTCCCTCTCTTGTCTTTCTCTCTCTCTCCTTTACATCCATCCATGCACCCATCATCTCCTATCCACAAAGAAGAACAAAATGTCTCAGATTACATCACAACACACAACACTCAGAAGCTTCACCGCTCGTAGGCTTCAGAGCCATTTACACTGGCCTTTTCCAATACTGTTCCTTCTAAAATAAGAGGCAAATGGAACCTGATGAGACTTTGTAAACTGCTTTACAAGTTCAATTTTGGCAGCTTCAGATTGCATAGTGCTCTTGTGCTCTGTCATTAGGAACCAGTCATTAGTAATGAGTTACCGGTTTATGAAGCATATACAGCACATGCTTACACATGATTTGGGGTGGAGAGTAGTAAGTATTTTCAAACAGTAATGTTAAAAATTAAATTTGAGTGTTCCAGTAAATGGAAACTCAAATATGAGCACCCAGGCTCTTAGCAACATATGGCATATATCTCCTGCTAAGGTTAACTAACAAGGACTCATTGGAAATAAGACAGAAAGCATATGGATGGTCCATCTCTGAGCCATCGCTAGCTTGAAATAAGCAGCATCTTCGTCCAGGCACACATCCTAAGGCATAGCTGTGCTGCAGTTTGAGACAGTCTCCCAGTGCAACTATGAAAAATCTGGTAATAATTTTAATAATGGTTCTTATTACTTGGAAAAAGGGTTCTTTTTCAGTGGATGTCATGAATCAACATCTCCATTTTCTCTTTTGTGTATATTGCTTCAAATATAATAGAATTAACCCAATCAAATACTTGCTGGAAAGGATTTCCAGTATTTTCACTTTATTAAGAAACATACAGTGATTAGAGTGCTTGCTTTGTAAGCACAAGGCCCTGAGTTAGATTCCCAGCACCAAAAAAAAAAAAAAAAAAAGAAAGAAACATACATATCACTTTCACTTTAAATCACACCATCTTGTTACTACTCCAGCAATTTCTAGGTGCCCAGTGTTGTAAAATACAATTATTTTACAGGAAATCTCAAAGTATTCATTTGCAGTTCTGAATACTTGGAGTAATAAAAACTGTACACTCTTAACTAGAAGAGGAATGTTATTAAATATATATGTAGATGTGCAAAATCTATTCTCACTATATAGGTCACTCTTTTAAAACTAGTCATGTTACAATGAATTCCATTTCAATTCATTCCCCACTTTAGTCTTATTACATATTCACAAAAGCTAAAGTCTCTGTAGTTATCCAGAAATAACAAAAATGCAGGAATATAATAAAACAATATTAGAACCCTTTGCTATAACTTTAATTATAACAAGAACCAGGTCACATCCAGGTAATAGTACACATTTTTATGTTTAAGGAATTATAATTTACAAGTAAACATGTCAATCAGAAAAAAAACAAAACAAAATATGTATTTAGGATTTCATTTGAAGTAATCTCTTGTTCCAAGGTCCTAGCGTCCTCTAGGAAAATTCATCTCTTAGGAAAATTTCTCTTAGGAAAAGTCATACTAACTATTCCTAATCAGCTAGTCACTCATTTAACAAGCTAACCATTCTTACTATTTTGGTTTCAGTCAGCATTAATAACAAAATTTAAATGGAAGACGAAATCTACCATGAAAAAGTTGTATTTGTAATATTAAAACTGCATACATACTTTGCTATTTTGATGATCTGCTTAACTTCTAAATTAATATATTATGTTGAATCAGCAAAAAATTCCCAAGTAATTTATGAACAGATTAACTATAGCATCTATGGTTATAATAACTTAATTATTTTAAATTCAATGCTCAAGCTCTATGACATGAATTTTTGTGACTATCATTATCATTACTACAATTGTATGGCTAATATCACAATTATTGGACAGTTATAAATAAGGTCCAAAAAGAAGTTAATACTAAAAGAATAGTTGAGAAGAGGCTGCTGGTTCATTTCACACTGAAAGTCATAGAGGAAGCTGGTGATAGTCATCACAGAGAACTCCAGGTGTTTTGCCCTTGAGATTGTCGTAAAGTCAAGGCCTAAATTAAACTGGGTTTTACCTAGTAAAGATCTGAGCAGGGAAGGCAGATACAGCTGTATATGAACTCTTGACAGATGGAAACTTTAAGACCATTTGTTAGAAAGCATAGAAAATTGATAAAGGTTTTGATACTTGGAAATAGGGTATTGTTACAACACATATCTGAAAGATAAATGTATGAGTAACATTAGAATCAGAAAGTGGGGAGAGCATGGAAGGTTTTGAAGATGAGAAATGCCTGTAAGATTAATGATAAATACACTTGAGCAGACTGTTGGACAACTGGATTTGGAAGATGATGCCAGGGAGCGATCTGGAAGTAAGGAAAATAAAGCCACTGCCAGCTGGAAAGGACACAAACTTGTGCTACACTGTGGCGACTTGCAGCACTGTGAGCTGTGGTTATGAGGAATCAGAATTCCAGTGCCTACCTTGGATACATAGATAAAAAGTCTGTCAAAATGTCTGCATGTTTTATTCTGATGCTTATAACAAATGGTGAGGTTAGGAAGTGAAATTGAGGGAAAGACAAGAAAAAAACCTACAAAACTGAATGGTTTTGGAATAGAGGCCTCATCAGATGTAAAAAACAAAACAAAACAAAACAAAACAACAACAACAACAACAACAACAACAACAACAACAACAACTTCCGATGAGATACGGCTGCTGAAAGCAGAGCTTTGGGAAAAAGTGGAAATCAGAATGCACAAAACTGAGTCCAGGCTTTAGAAAGATCAAAAGAATAGGCCTTATTCACACAGTCCCTCTCAAAAGAGTACCTAACATACTTCATCAAAAACAAAACAAAACAAAAACCCAAGATATACCATGTACAGGTATAAATTAACTGTGATCTATGACGAGTGTGATCATTATATGTCTAAAATGTACTAAACATTTTCTTAGTTCAATTAAAATAGAAGAAAAACAAGATCCACAAAGATATTTTCTAGGACTTGAAATCCAATGAAAACAATTACACATTTTGGAATTGTGGCTGAACTCTTATTCCTGTTTAGTTTTCGATATTTCTTATTGTTGAATAAGAGCATGTAGAGCAAATTTCCTGTCCCAGACAGTGAATTGGAAGTTTTGGAAACTGATAAGCCGGCTCTTAAATTCAGGCTCCCAAGTGGAGAGTGTGACCTCGGCTTCACGATCTATATTCAGGCTGCTCGTCTATACCTGGATTTTATTTACAGTTTAGACTTTGAGTTGATGAGATTTTGAGGAGATTCGGAACTCATATTGAACTGGGATGAAACTCGCTGTGAAACTATAAGAGATGCGACTGTGAAAGGGATGTCTTCTGTTATTTCTTTCTCAGTGAGTTTGTTATTGGTATGTAGGAATGTTATTGACTTTTGAGTGTTGATTTTGTATCCAGCTATGCAACTGAATTTAGTTATTAAATCTAGAAGTTTTTTGGTGGAATTTTTGGGGTCTTCTATGTAGAGTATCATGTCGCCTGTAAATAATGGTAATTAAAGTTCTTCCTTACCTATCTTTATTCCTTTGATTTCGTTCTCTTGTTTAGTTGCTCTGGCTAATGTTTCTGGAACTATTTTGAATAATAGTGGTGATAGTGGGCATCCTTGTCTTGTTCCAGGTTTTAGTGTGAAAGCTTCCACTTTCTGACCGTTTAGTGTGATGTTTGCTGTTGGTTTGTCATAGATGGCTTTTATCAGATTTAGATATAGAACATCTATTCCTAATTTCTGTGTTTTTTTTTTTTTTATCATGAATGGGTGTTGGATTTTGTCGAATACTTTTTCTGGATCTATTGAGATGATCATGTGATTTTGTCTTTAACTTTGTTGATATTGTGTGTTACATATATTGATTTGCATATGTTGAACCATCCCTGCATTCCTGGGACAAATCCTGTTTGGTCGTAGTGTATAATCTTCTTGATAATTCATTGCATCTGTTTGCCAGTATCTTGTTAAGAATTTTTGCATCTATGTTCATTAGGGAAATTTGCCTCTAGTCCTCTTTTTCAGTTAGATCATTTTCTGGTTTTAGTATCAGGGTAATGCTTGCTTCCAGGAATAATTTTGGAAGTACTGATTCCAAGATGTGGTTTTTCTACATAATGGAGTACTACTCTGCCTAAAAAAGGATAAACTAGAGACATTCGTAGGCAAATGGGTGTACCTTGAGAACATATTCTTAAGTAAAATAAATCAGACACTCATGAGTACACATCAAATTGTTTCTCTGATATGAGAAACCATAAGTGTAAATAAGGACAAAGAGGTGTCATAGATATTATATAAAAGGAAGATAATATTCAAAAGAGAGGAGAACTAGAAAGGGAGAAGGGCGAAAAGAAAGAAGGGAAAAAATGAAAGAAATGGGGAAGGGAAAAGAATGGAAAAATGTAAATAAACCTGCTACAAATAGGGAA
>PVJO010011159.1:0-60959 GCA_004026905.1 Hystrix cristata
CGGGACACGCCCTTAAAATCAGCCGAGGAAGACTCTTTTCTCCTTGAACGCGCTCGGCGAGCCCGCAGGGGTGGCGAAGGCGCAGGAAGAACACGTCCACACCTCGCGCGTCCGCCTGCAGACACCCCGGCGAGCGGCACAGGCGCGCAGACCTCGTCCTGTGTTTATTTCTTCTCGCCACCGGGTGCGCTGTCCCTTTAAGTGGGGACGCGGCCGCTGGCTCCGTAGCACCCGGGCCGGCAGCTTGTTGATTGCAGAGCTGGTGAATTTCACATTGTTTCCACTTCACTTTCCCTGCCCGCCGGGGGACGGCTCGGTGGGCGCTCCGACCGCCAGCGCCGCAGCCGCCGAGGCTCGCGCAGGGCCGGGGCCGGCTGTCGGGGTGTCGGGGCCCCGCGCGCACCCCTCGCTGCAGTCCGGGCGCGCGGAGCCGGGACGCGCGGGGCGCACGCAGCGGGGCGCACGGAGCGGGGCGCCCGCCTGGACGGCTGCGCGCGGCGGGCCGGGCCGAGCGGGGCCGAGCCGGACCGGGCGGGGCGGGGCCGGGCGGGGAGGGGACGGCGGGGGCGGGGAGGGTGTCGCCGGCGCCGCGGAGCCGCTGCTCGGCGCGTTCTGCACGAAGATGGCGGCTCCCACCGTCAGCAAGGCAGCCTCCCTGGGCTGCAACAACAAGCCTGCCTTCCCGGAGCTGGATTTCAGGTCGGGAGCGCGGGTGGAGGAATTGAATAAACTCATCCAAGAATTCACCAAGCACGACCAGCGGGAATACGACGACCAGAGAGCGCTGGAGATCCACACCGCCAAGGATTTCATCTTTTCCATGCTGGGTGAGGCGGAAAAGGGGGAGGCGTGTGCGCGCGCGTGTGATGGGAGCGGCGTGGAGAGCCCGCTCCTGGTCCCCAGCGCTCTCCTTCGGGGTCGCCTTCCCGGGGCGGGTGCCCGCTGTGTGGCCCGCGCGTCCCGCCCCTTCGCTTCGCTCCCCGCCGCAGTCCGAGCTGCCGCCCCTCCCCTCGCAACTCCACTTTGCGCCGGGCGCCCCTTTTCTTCCCGGTTCGCTGGCTGTTTTGTGAATTTCCCAGCGCGGGGTGCGGGAGGGCCGGTGAGGGGTCGCTGGGAGACGCCCGCCGTAGAGGCAGCCCCCTGCGGCAGCGCGGGGCGGATGAGACCTGGGTGCCTTTCCGTGGAGGGGTCTGGGACCTGCGCCCTCCCGGCACCGGGTCCGGGGTCCCCTCCTCAGCTTCGGGCTCTCTGGCCGGGCGCCCGAGCGACAAGTTGCGCTCCGGTCCCGCGGCGCGGCGCTGTCACGCCGAGCCCCCGGGTGGCCAAACTTGTTGGGTGTTCCCGAGCAACCCGCCCGAGTACTCCGGGAGCCCCGGAGTTCCTGCAACTTTGATTTGCAAATCGACTTCCCCTTTGAAGCTCGCGGAAGCATTTCCGGTGCTTCTCCGGCGTTGCTGCTGAGCTCGGAATTCCTAATGCCCGGCTCGAAAACGACCGGGCGCTGAGCGCCGGCCGCAGGGGAGCGGCCGCAGCCTCTCGGTGCATTGTCCCAGCGCTGGCCGGGAGCAGTGCCCACTGTCACCACCCAGTCCCTCTCCTACGCGTCCTCCTAGGTATTGAATGCTGTGTAAAGGAAAATAATTGAGCCCGGCCTGGGAAAGCGACCCCACCCCGCGTCCTGTGGTTGGGATTATTGCTACTGAGTTGTAGAATGAGTGTCCGCTGCAGGCAGCCTCCCCCGCGGAACCGCGGCTGTCACGCAGTACGTGGTCTCGCTGTTAACATGCCGCAGGACCGGGCTGGAGTGTAGCGCTGCCCTGCCGCGCGTCTCCGTGTGTGCTCTACAAACGTCCTCAGCCGCTTTTCCAGGTAGAGGGAAACGTGATTGCAAAGGTCTTTCCATCGCCGAGGAAGACAGAGCTTTCGCCTCCTCCCTGCGATCTACTTGGATTGCAGCCGGTTGGCTGTCGCTGGTTCTATCCTTGAGCCACCTTACTCGCTCTAGGTTTTCTTCTCGCCACAGCCAGAGTGGTGCGTAATACACATTGAACGTGGTCCAGTAACAGCTTGGGAAGTTGGAGGGAACATGTTAAAACTTGGGGCTACACGCTCCGGTTTACCATTTGCTACACACTCCCCAATGGTATTCTAGATTGTGTCTGATCTTTATTGAGATTCGTGACAGCTCACTTATTTAGATGAATTTTTATTGCTCTTTAAAATCCACAACCGGGTGGAGCCAGGTTTCAGAGGGAGGCCTAAAACCCTTGCAAAGCTTCTACACCTGAAAACCAACCGTGATTGTCTGGAGGGTGGGGACACACAGGGAAAACTCGGGGCAGTTATTTGAGCTGCTTAATCACGGCCTTTCTTTTTGGCATAAATAATAGAAACCTACTATTGTGTTCTTGCAGCCCCCTCATCAGTTTTCGTGCCTCCTGCCCAAGCGAAGTCTTTCGCTAGAAAAAGGTAGTGGGGTCCCATCCCGTCAGGATAGTGATGGATCAGAAGACGGCAGCCGTGGGGGAGGGGTAGATTGAAGTCTCCGGCTCATTAGGGACTTCAGGGCTAACCTTACCTCTGATACACTGAAAAAGCAAAGCCTTTATCCACATATTAAAAGTGAATTATTCCAGAGTGCTGAATGTATGCCTGTGTTTAATGTCAGGGGTGGCACTGTGTTGACAGGTAAAACTAGATTTGTTTCTATTCCTTTTTACTCTGTTGACCGTGCTAGAGAAGCTGTTCTTGCCCCTGGGAATTTGGTATTCCCACCTGCAAGAGAGAACGTGCCGGAGAGTCACTGAAGCCTTTGCCCCTCCGGACGCTGCCAGGCAGATGGCAAAATGAGCTTGCCTGTGTGTGGTGCCGCATTCATTTTAGAGTCCTCCTGCTTTCCTTTAATGAGGCGCTGGCTGCTCCAGACAAGTGAAGGTTTGGTGACAGCAAGGGTCTCCGTGTGGATTTACTTTTTCTAAAGCAGATTTTCGCTTGGTTTAAGAAACAAAATCTCTTTTTGTACACTTTGTTTCACTTGCCACGGCCTTGGGTCTTTCATGAATATGCGAATGAGGTGTCTTAATGACCCCCAGCTTGTTAAGGTGTCGCTTGGGTGGCATCAGGCCCTCATTTCTGGGAGTCGTTGGGGAGGGGGTAGTTCTCCCTGCTTTGTTCTGCTTCTGTCTGAGCTGCACCTGAGGATTGTCAGCAGCTTAGAGGCATTATCCCTTTGCACAGGATGAAATGGCCAAGGAATTTGGTACAAGCCTCTTTAATGGGGCTGTGGCTAATGCTGCCTCTGGCTTCGGGCAGCTGGGGGGATGGTGGTGAACCAGACAAGCCACTCTCTAAAACTCTTCCCCTGGAGTGAAGTCCCTCCACGTCCCCAGACCATTTCATTTTGTCTAGTTGGGAGACAGTTTTACAAAGAAAAGCCGAGAGGTGGTAGACAGTTGCCATAATCGATGGCCTGTCAGGACCGAGACTGTCCACCGTCCTGCCAGAGTAAGGCCTGCACAGGCTGCGGGGTTGATCAGAGTCACTGATGGCCACCGTGGTCTCTGGTCTGGCCTGATGTTCTTTCTCTTGCTTGTACAGGGAGTCTGATTCCTTTGGAGGCAGGTGTTACCTGGAATCATCCAGACCCCTCATTTCTTCACACCTTGATCCTTTAGGAGAATGATTGCCATTATTATCTAGTTAATATTTGAGAGCCCTGATTGTGAGAGAGGCTGGCAGTGCATAATAAACACCATTTATCAAAATTCAGGGAAATTGCCAGAGTTCATTAATGTTTTAATAATATTTGGTATTTGCATAATGTCTCCGCCGGCTCTTTTGTTGTCTTCATTCCCTGGCGAGGGTATATGGAAGCTGGTTGTGTTTCTGTGTAGCTTATGTGAAAGGGAGGGTGTGCAGAAGCTGGGAGAAGGCAGGAAAGAGACACACAGTCAGCTCACCTGCAGGCCAAGTGGTCGGTACATGGGCAGATTGTTAGCATAGCTGTCGCTTGCCGATCACCTTCTTCGGGCCAGGAACTTTACATGGCCTTTTGAGAAGATATTGCTTTCCCGCCACACAGCTGAGGTGATTGAAATTACTGGGGTTAAGAAACAAACAAGATCACGTGTCTAATAACTATTAGAGCTCTCACTAAAACTCAGGTCAACCGGACTCTAAGGCACACTCCTCTTCTATTTGAGACTATTAAAAAGAGATGCGTGAAATCTAGAGAAGGGGCTTTGCTTTTTAAAATCAATTACTTCTTTCAGGATTTTTTTTCTGATTTCAGCTAAAAGTATTAGCATAATACAAGCAGCGGCCGACGTGATTTCTGGAGCAGTCTGAGTTCAAGTATTTTATTCCATAATAAGTTCACCTATTCGAATGTTTGATGGGGAAAGTATTTTATTCCATAATAAGTTCACCTATTCGAATGTTTGATGGGGAAAATCATGGCCGTTACAATAGAATGTTCAAATCTGTAGTTTCAGACCTAGTCTGCCTCATATTAAGTGTGGATAACAGTAATGCATCCTTTGAAGATTATGTCCGAAAGTGAAATTGCCTTGTAAACTGAGAAAAAATGTATATGTGATTTTATCATTTATTTAACGAAAGGTACTTTATGAGGAAACCTAGTGAACTTCAGCCCGAGTGGTTCTTTCAGCTTGATTTCAGCAAGGACTGTGGCATACAGTCAGCAGCAGCCTAGGAGGACACTGGCTTTTGCTGTAGAGAGCACGATCAATTCTAATGCGCATTGTCACTTGTTAAGGCCATACTGATGCTGGCTACTTGGCCCAAATCCATTAGCTCCTGGAATCGTCTGGCAACTTGAAGGATAAGTATCATCCTACCAGTTTTTAAGATGAAGTTGGTGTCTTTTTAAAGATGAAACACGGAGGCTTGAAGAAGTCAAGTACTTATCCCCACATCACTCAGAGCTTGGGTTTAGACCCGAGTGTTTCTGATTCATACGTTTGTGTTCCTTGCACAGTACCAGCCATCAGTATCCTTCACTCTTGGATCAACAAACCAAGAGGCCCCACCTGCATGGGAACAGCCCGCTCAGCCTGTGGGTGCCGAGATGCTTCTCTTTCGTCTGTTTCTGTCTGCTCTTCTTTTTTGTCCCTCTTTCTTTAATGCACTCTACACATACGTAATGACTATTGTAATGTTTGTTGAGCATTATCCAGGATTCTGAGGTAAAGTAATGAGCAAAAATTTTGAGAAATTCTCAAGGATCTTTGGAGACCCCTACTCCTACTCTTCTCCTTTGCATACTAACTCTAAGAGGATAGTTTGCTAGTTACTATCTCACCGCAGGTCAGTAAACACCACCTGGCCACTTCAAAGTTTTAAATTTATGTGGCGATTCTGGGCCTGTGCTATTTTTAGGCGTTTTCTACATGTCCAGAGTGGGCCATTTTGAAACCTCGACTTTTTGGTGTCTGAATGTCCCTCTTCTCTTACGGAATTCACCCAGCGATCTTTATTATGAATTGTTGCCTTGTGGGCCTCCAACTGTTTGGTGAGTTCTTGTACTCATTAATGTGGTCCTGGGTCACCTCATGACTTCTTACTGCGCCACCACTGGGTCAGGCATTGCTTGTGAGTAGACTGAGTCCCCTTGGGACTCACAGACATACAAGATTCCTTCTTGTCACACTGAGAATTTGGCGTTGAATGTTAGGCCTTTGGATTCTCCTGGGGAGCTTTTTCACAATTCAGAATCTCTGGTCCCATTTCAAAACATTGATTTAGAATCCCTAGAGATCCCCATGCTGGCTGCTCAGCCCTTCACCCTGCTGTCCTGGGTCAGACCTAATGTTGCATGTTCTCTGTCCAGGAGATCTGCTCCTGAGCATAATGAGCAGGGATCCCAGCTGACTTTTGAGGCTAGAGCCAGACTGTGAGCTTAATGAGCAGATACGTCTGCTGGCTCCTGGAAGGAGTCGCTGGAGTCCTTCCACCTGGGCTGGGGTGGGGAGGCATAGTGAATGACATACGAGTGTTCACTGTGTAAGGGATTGCGATTGTGTTTTATGCCGTGGTGTTAGGCAATCGCTCTCATAGCCCTTGAGTTAAAGAACCATGGGGAGCCCTAGGATGGGAGAAATTTGGGAATTTGTCCAGGTTGACCAGCATGTAGTTGGAACAGCTGGGACCTCACCACGGTCAGGCTGATGCAGAGCCCTTGCTTTTAACAAGGGCACTATGCATGCGGAGGAGGGCTGTGAACCCAGATTCCAGCTCTGACTCTAGCACATCAGCGTGTCACTGTGCGTGTGTCACTTGACACACTGAGTATCGGCGGCGAATGGATGTGTAAGTTGGTGTTGATAATTGTACCTTCTCTAGGTGTTCAAGTGCATCTAATTTTGCACTTGGAATCTTCTTGTGCCATACAAAGAAGGAAATTTCTGAGTTCCGGTACCAGCTCTGTTTTGGATTATATGGTCTGTGTGTTACCCTTAATACGTTTCCTAATCTCTCTTGAGCTTCTTTCTGCTCACTTTCCAATAATCAAAAATGCAACGAAAAAACTACAGTCATTCCTACGTTCTAGTCACTGTTCATGTTTTGATGTGCACTTTTTCTGGATCTCTGTGTGTATACACATGCACGCGCCCATGTACACTTACAGTTACGCAACAGGAATCATATGAGATACGTGCTCTTTTTGTGGATTTATCACTATGCTGTTCTTACCATACTTAAAAAGGGGAGCTCTAACCTGAAACAATGTTGAATGATGTTCTTCTTGCTTCGTTCATTCGTTTTCTTTATTCCAGGATACCATTCTAGAACTTAGAGCTCGGTACTTGTCATTGTTGAGTCCAAGTACCTGGTACTCACAGCTTAAAAAAGAGGAAGTGGTTTATTGGGCTTGAGGTTTCCGTGCTTGGAGGCCCCGAGGCAGGAACGTTGTGGTAGAAGAGTGTGGAGCGTGGTGGAGCAGAGCTGCTTAGCGATGGTGGCGGGGAAGCAGCGCCAGAGAGGACGGGGCCAGGGAACGTGTACGGTACCCAAGGTCACACCTCCCTGACCACCCAGACACAGCCAGAAGTGTGTGCAAATTCCCTGCCGTGTTTCTTAACCCAATCAAGATGATACAGCACAATTTAGTCACAAGCACCTGTCATGATTTGGTGATTGGGTGATAGACCCTTATCTTACTTTGAGTATTTTATCTAGCTTTTCCTTTTTAATACTACAGTTTGAATCCAGGGCTTTGTGCATGTTAGGCAAGTGCCGTACCACTGAGCCACTTGCCCCAGCCCTTTTAAAGACAAGGTCTTGCCGACTTGCTCAGGCTGGCCCGGAACTCATGATCCTCCTGCCTCAGCCTCCCAGGTAACCGGGATTCCAGGCATACACCACCATACCTGCTGGCTTTTTACCCGATGTCAGCGCTATCTCCTCTCCTTCTTTGCATGTCTCACATAAACATGTGACATACTCCATATCCCTCATCTCTTTTGCTTGGTTGTTTTCTTCATCAGCTTTTCCTAACCTGGGTTCACGGAAACAACATGGAGTCTGTGAACTTGAATGGGGGAAGAAGGGCATTTTACTTTTATTAACGTCAAACTGTAATAAAGCATTTCCTTCCAACGTAAATGTGGGTGACAAACCATAGTAGTGTTATGCGTTACTAGTGTTTTTGTTGCCAACAGAAATCACAAGTACTTTCATTTCCCATTATAATTGTTGCAGATATTTCTACTTCAAAATGATGGCAGATTTTGGACTTGCTAGATATTATTATTGAATGCATTAATAAGGGATCATATATGTTACTATAGTACAAATTTACTTTTTAAACTCATTGTGTGTCTTACTATTTTCTTTGAAATCCTGTGTAATGCTTTTATCTTCATTAAATATACTCTTCTTTGCAGGGGTCCATAGCCTAACCATAGCCTAACCAAGAGGGTCCGTGTCACAGAAGTACTCAAGAGTCCCAGCTACTCTAGATGGCTTTGGACACCTGGTCTTTGTGTTGTGGTCCTCGCGGCTCAAAGACTGCTTAACTCATGAGGTCTTCTTATGTCTCTCCAAGGAGTGAAAGATTTACCTTTTGTCCCTGTTCTCCTAAAACCTTGTCCTCTTCTATGACCTCTAGCTTATTCTTTCCCGTATCGTAAGGAATCCCTCCCACATTTATGTTCGTACTACCTGTTGGGGTCATGTATACGGAAGGTGCCCACTAGCTAAGAAGTGACTTGAGTCACTCTCTAGAACTTTGTCATCTAAACCTTCTTATTTCAGGCTTAAAAAAAAGAACCAAAATGTTCTGATATGGCTCTGATTTTCCTCTTCTGTTCAGCAATGCTTTATCATCTTTTTCAGAGTCAAGAAAATCTTGATATTATCTCCTGAAGTGGAAGAATGTTTTTTCAAATGCATTCTACATTTCTGCATTCCTTAAGGCTTGTGTTAATGCACTGTAAGAAGCAAATGTCCAGGGTGGTTGCTGGAGTGTATTCATTAGGGGCTGCAAACAGTAACTTGCAACTCCTGGGAATGCTCCCTTTCTGTGGACCTTGAGTTTTGTCCCACATGCAGCTCGCGGGCTCGTGGACCTCTGCCTGTCCATTTTTGGGCTTCTCAGAGTTCGAGGCAGGTGTCAGTGGTCTTTCTGGGTAAGGTGTTCGACAGGCTTACCAGTCACCCCCAAATGATCCAATACTTTTTGCGGGACTCTAGTTGTAGTAGTTCTTTATTATTATAAACTATTGTTATTTGCTACAAGTGATAGTAATTTACGTTGGGACAGTAAAGAACACATCTTATAGCTTACAATTCTTATTCTCATCTAGTGAAGTGTTTGTAGGCTAAGTCTTTGAGAAAGGTGTGCATTACACGTGTGGCTAGTGAGAAGAGGGTGGTGTGACTTTGTTCAAAGTTGCAGAATAGCTGGGCAAGGTGGTGCACCCTGTAATTGCAGCACTCAGGAGGCTGAGGCAGGAGGATCACCATGAGTTTGAGGTCAGTCTGAGCTACATAGAGAAAGCCCCTGTCTCAAAACAAAGCAAAACAAAACAAAAAAGAAAGTTGCAGAGTAAGTTATGGAACAAAATTCAGTCCAGCTATCAGATGTCTTGTGCTGCAGTACCTGGCCTGCAGAGAGACTTCTGTACCCTCAGACATCTTTTTAAGATTGCTGAGGTGATTTTGTATTCTCAGATGAGGCAAACGTAGCAGGTTTCATCCATCTCTGGCCTTTTTCTGTTCTCTTCCTGAATCAGGAGTTTGTAGTGTGTGAATCCAGTTTAGAACCGACGGGGGAAGTGCAAGCCCTATAGACGTGCTCTCTCCAGGTCTCATCATTAGCTAGGCCTTGCCCAGCTGGCCTAGGGTCTGGGACTGTTTACAACCAGCCTGGGTAAGTACTTGCCCGTTGAGTGGCCTTTTTAAGGACTGTTCATAATGATGCCATTCGGTAAGGCCCTGTCTCCAGGAAGCCGCTGTTTTTCATCCCACTTCGGTGTCTTTTCATGAATTCCCTCTGCACCAGGTAGAGAGAACCAGGGATGGTTCTGCTATAAATAATAAAGTGGGCACAGGGAACCATTATTCAATTTGTTACTTTATTTTTTAACATGTTTTTCCTCATCAGAAGAAGACTTGATTACTACTTGGGAGTTAACTCAGTAATGGGATTGGGTGTCTGCCTTGTTTGTTTCCTCTAACCAGTATTTGAATATCTACAAAGTGCACACAGTGGTGTTAAGCACTCGGTTCCTTAATGCGTAAGTCCAGCCAGCATTTGTCCCTGGGCCAACCATGTGCTGTTGTAATTACTATGGTGCATTTGCTATGTAAATTCCCAGAATGGTGAATTAGAGAAGCAAGATTGCTACTTCCACAGGCCCCTGCTGTCTGGAGGATTTGACAAGATCAGACATGTAAGTAAATATGGATGTGCATATGAAAAACAAATGAACAAACAAACAAAAAAACAAAACAAGAAGCCCAGAATATTTTTGTGGGGAATAACTGGGTAAGATGGAGTGAAAAGCGATACAGAATGCTGGCTCGAAGCAGAGACATTTGAAATGAAAGGAGAAACAGGAACCAGCCCTCTGAAGACCAGGTGGAAGTGTGTTCAGGTAGACAGAACAGCAGATGCAAAGACCCTCAGGTAGGGGGTAAATCTGAAAGCAGCGGTCAAGGCTGCTTCAATTATAGCAAGTCTGACTCAGCCTCAACAAGGAGGAATGGTCCATTTTCCATTTAACCTAAGGAATGTGGAGAACTTCCGGTAGACAGAGTTTTTCAGGTGGGACCACCCTAGTCATTGGCATCCAGGCATAGGAATGGTGAGAGGGGAACAAAGAAAGATTGGATTGCAGTTCTTTGAAAGGTTCTTGTAGCCCTGTGATTCTCTGCTTCCAGCTGACTGTCCTAAGCAACAGGAAGGCCGACATCGGATGATTTTTGGGCCAAACTGCTGCTTTTCTGGGAGGAGAGTAAGCCTTTGTTTTGATCTAGCTCTCCACAGCCGATACAGTACAGCCATATACATAGTATCATTTGACGTCTGACAACATCCCCGTGAGGTAAGCCTTACTGTGTCTCTTCTAACACAGGAAGAAAAGATGACCAAGAGCCGCCTAGTAACTCACTCAAGGTCACTAAGTGGTTGAGGTGGGATCAAACCAAAGTCCTTTGATGATCTAGTTCTAAAACCCTTCTCTCCTCCTCTATCTCATCTTAATTTGGGGAATAGGAGGAGGAGGATTTCTGGACCAGAGAGAGGCACCAAGATCAGGAGGCAGAACCTACTAGGAGACTGCAGGCTCCCACGTGCCTGAGTCTGTATCGGTATTCAACTTGTAAGCACTTTTTGGGCTGCTTCGAGATTACTCTTTTAGCAGCTGCAGCTGCTCTTAATAGCAGCTGCGTGCACGGATTGTGTTGTGATTAATAAAGGAAACTCAACAGTTTGTTCTTTCAACTGTGCCCTTGGTGTGTGCAGCCTGCTTTCATCCAGGCTGTGTCTCTGGTTTGGAACGACACAGTCCTGCCGGCCTACGATGCCCGAGGGACTCATAACTCTGTTTTGAGAAGAGGTGGTCCATGCAGATCAGAGCTAGGGTGCCAGAGAGCCTCCAGGGACGGGATGGTGAGGGAATGCGTGCAGTGGGTGGCCTGGTAGATGCCAGTCAGTCCTCAGAGTCAGAATCAGGGAACCCGGGGTCTGGGGGTGCAGCCGTGGGCTGAGGTCACCTCCCCTGCTCCCCAAGACTTGCCAGTCACTGCTGCACCGCAGGGTTCTCCCGCAGCAGTGTGGACTGGTCCTCTGCTTGTCAGACAGGCTGTGGGCCCCATGCCCAGGGTTTCAGATTCCCTAGAACTGGGGCGGAGCCTGGGGATTTGTACTCCTGGGTCTGCTGGATCCGGGAGCACCCTTTAAGAACCACTGTGGAGGGTCCAGGATGATAACATGCAGCATGTTTTAGACTTTTATGAGATATTTCCAGCTTTTTAAATATTAACAGCTTTCAAATAAAAACAGCTCTCAAAGAAATGCCATGGGGTCTAAAACTGTCATTCAAACAGAATACTAGGGTTGTCAGTTTGTCACCTCCACTCTGAGTGTTTTGGGGAAATCCTTGAGCTGTCTGCTCTGGAAACTGAGGTGCAGAGAGGGATACTAGTTCATTCGAGAGCATCCAGTTAGTTCGGGGTGGGGTCATGACTAGAATCCAGGTTTTCTGTGCATCTCACGTGTGTGTGTCTGTGCTAGCATGCTGTCTTCCAAATAAGTGTTCTTTTCGAGTAGAAAAACTAGGTAAGTGACATTGAAAATAATAGCTACCCTAAAATAATGTTTACTGTGTTCCAGGCACTGTTCTAAGTATTTCATACTTTATTAACTAGGGTTAGGGTTACTAACTCTAACCTTTATTAACTAAATCAATCCTAACAATGACACTGTGAGGAAGGTAGTATTATCCATAGTCTACCAGTGAGAAATCTGCAGTCTGGGCAGGTAATTTGCCAGAAGCCACAGAGCTACTAGTAGAGTGGAGACTTGAGGGCAGAAAGGGGAGGGGACTCATCATTCTGAGCCTCGACTTTATTTTTGGGCAGAGTGGGGGTTAAGTCAGTGCTGGGCAGTGACTGCTCCTTGGAAAGGCGCACCCCAGACTGTTCCCATGACACTTGCCCCAGGTGGAGCCCCCTGCCTTTCTTTGAAGAGAAAGGCAAGACATTTCAAGAGAGCTGTGCTTCAAGGTAGGAACATTTTCCCTGCTACAAAGCCAGCTTGTAGTTTGAAGTTTCCCTAATTGCTGTAAGAGGAAGGATGCAAGAAAGATAACTCAAGGGCAGAGTGTATTTTTGGTCTGTCGTGTTTGCTTTGGTCTTTTGATTGTTCCTTGTCTCTCCCTGTCTGGTTTCTTTTCCTCTGAAGTGTGTTCTTTTTTAATACCTGTGCTGCTTTCCCAGCTCTGAGTATCAGTCATCTTGCATATTTTGACCTAGACTGAAGAAGGCCAACTAGCTGGTTGGAGGAGTTGGAGCCTCATGCCTGTCTACCTGCGTGGGGCACAAGGAGTGAGCATTTCCTTAGGGCTCCATAGCCGGTCTAGGGGCACAGAGCCTTTGGAGTATTTAGAGTTGAAATAGGATTGAAAGTGTCATGGAGGAGATAAGCCCATGGCGATCCTCTTGCAATTGGTTCACCCACCCGTGTCATTGTGTTGACGGGGAAACTTCATCCCCACAGCGGACTGTGTCTTGTTCAAGGTCAATCCGTGGTGGCGGTGGTGCTCATTGGTGGTGAAATCGAGAAACTCTTTCCCGCTGGTTGCATTGTTCTAAGGGTTTTATGTTGGTCTCCTTTTTTTTTGGTGCCTGGGATTGAACTCAGGGCCCTGTGCTTGCTAGGCAAGCGCTCTACCACTTGAGCTAAATCCCCAGCTGTTCTAAGGGTTTTATAATGACTAACTCACTTAATCCTCATGGCGATCCTGTAAGGATGCTGTTACCATCCCCACCATAAAGACAAGGACACTAAAGTCCTGAAATCGCCTTTCAGGGTAGTCGGAGACTGGATTCAAACCCAGGCAGCCTGCGCCTTTCCTTCCTTCCTTTCTCGCACCCTCACAGAACCAACTAGCAGGCTCTGGTGGTTGACGGGGTACCACAGGCTGCAGCTCCGTGAGTGAGGGGAGAATGGAAGGCGGGAAAATGGAGAAGAGAAGCCAGTTGCTGATGTGGCTCTGGCTGCTGGTCCAGAGTCTTTTCGTTCTGTCACTTAGCGTCCTTGGCAGCCCTCAGGACAAACGTTCTTTTGATGCCTGTGGGTTGTGTTTATTTAATAGTCCTTTGTATGAAATCTCCTCCTATCCACAGCCTCTGTTTTGAAAGTCAGAAGGTGTATCCCAGCTAACTAATTGATTTAAGCTGGTCAAAAGTCAACTGGGCCCTTGATGCCAAGTAAATTAGGGCGATTTTATGAAGATGTGGGCCTTTTCTTCTTTTTCCTTCCCTTTACCCCAGTGGGTTTCAGTCCGGATTTAGAACATTTAATTAGGACATAGTTAATGTAGTCTATCACTGTGGGGATAATGGGGAGTGTTTCTTTTTCCTAGTAAAAGGCAGATGCCAATGTATTTTTTTAGGAAGTTTTCTTTGTAATCAAAATTTATAAATTGATTTGGTTGTATGTGAACTAAAGGATCTGTTCTTTAGCATTGTAACTCTTTTTGAAAGGTGACTAATGATTGATTAAAGTAACCCTGTCTGGTCCATCTGCTTTGTAGAGGCAGATGCTTGTGTGTGAACTGGTCCTAAAGCACTGAAGCACGCTGGCACTGTGCTACAGTCAGCACTTGGGATGAAATAACTTCTTGAGATCTTGGTGCTCAGGATGTAGAAGATTGAATTGGGAAATTTGGAGCAGCCTCATTCCAACCTACTCATCATTTTCCAGCAGTCCAAATTGTAGTGGGTACGGAATTGTCCTCCAGTAATGTAGACAGCATAGAAACACAGGGAAAGTCTTTTACAATGAATTTCTCGTCTGTGTGCAATGAGACAGGCTCTGTGCGGGCTATCAGCACTGCAGTGTGTATTAAGGTGAAAGCCCAAAACTTCTGAACACGGCTGGAAGCCCACAGAGCTGCCTCCTCTCCAGCCTCATGCTTGGACCTCACTCAGATCCCCTCACTCCAGCCGTCCAGCCACACCGGCCTTCTGGCTAAGTGGGACCATCATCTTTGGAGATACCTTTTAGGCTAGCCCAGAATTGGCCACGTTCCCCTCTACTGGCATTCTAGCTTCACAGGTTTCTTAGTTATACTGCCCATTTGCAATTGTTTGTGATTAAAGTGTGATATTTCTCACTGCCATAAAATCTCAGTGATTGATTTTCATGCATCTCTTTTTATTGGTCTTTCTCTTTCTCTCTTTAGCCTGAAACAGAGTTCAGTAACTAGTTAGGGAGCGTTCAAAAATATTGCTGATGTTTTTGACCATTTTTCTTTTATTCTTGAATTTGGGCAATCAGGTGGCGACTCTTCACAGTGAGGCACTGGCGACCGACATGTGTAATGTTCCGTGTAGTCCTTGGTGTGACTGGGGCCTTCTCTTCCTTTTCTAGTCTCCTACCTCTCTGTGATGTATAAAATGGGGAGCTTAGAAATGATCTAGACCAAGCCTTCCTAACCTTTCAATTAGAAAATCATGAGAGGCCGTGGGAGTGGGGGTGTAGTTCAGTGGTGGAACACTTGTCCAGCGTGTGTGAGGACCCGAGACCTAAATTCAGTCCCCTGCTTAGGGGGGAATAAAAAGGAAACAAAATTTAAGTAGTAGTGGTTATACTTTTGCTATCAGTTCATTGGGAAAAATGAGTAATTACAATACTACTATAAATTTAGTTAACCATGGAAGTTACTTTGAATTCTATCTTACTAGTACCTCCACGCTCTTGCAAAATAGTGGTATATATATATGAGAGGTAATGTTTGGTGGGCATTTGGATTTTCAGCATCAGTATCTCTAAGCTTAGCCCCTGTGGTCCTCAGTTAGGAACCACGTATTTGCATTGGCGTCTTATTTTACATGTATCAGATTTAGAATTGGTTTTCTGTGGGCTCGGTTTCCCCTAGGTGTGTATTTGACTCGATCAGCATAGTGTTTTTAAAATTTTGTAGCAAATACTTAAAGAGTTAGGGGATTTTTCACAACACCAGATTTCTGACTTTTCTTAAAAAATGAGAAGAACAAGGCCTTATTTCCTGCACCGCCGTAATCAGCTGGTCCTGAACAGAAAGTGCCCCTCTGAAAGTGCCACACTTCTTGGGTTTGTCTTAGTTCTCCCTTATCTCACTTGTTACACAGCAGGTGACTGCTGGGATGCGAACCCCTCAGTTAGCAGCACCTCAATCCTGACAGGCTTGTGAGTGCCGAGAGCCCTGGGCCGGGTGATCGGGACACCCGGGTTCCCGCCTTCCCAATGGTACTGACCAGCGTGGTGGTCTGAGCTCGAGGTGCACAACGGCTCTGAGCTTCGGTTTGGTCATTTGTCACCTTGTTAGAATCAGTTTCTCCTGGATCCCACAGACATGTTTGACCTCCTGAGGGAAAATTGGTAACTACAATGACATCATTTGTTACTAATTCCTCATCTTCTTTTTCCTTGTGTTTTCTCTCTTCTCATGGAAGAATTTATCTTTCATTGTTACACCTTGATGATTCACATTAGAAACTCAGGGAGTTCTTGGTTCTTTCTGATTTCTCCCCTACCATTTCTTATCACTTCTGGAGGCATCTCTTCTCTTGTTCCATATCCTCTACTCTTGCTAGGGGCCCCGCCACCGTAAGCAGGTTCCAGGAGCAACACCCAAGCCACCTGCAGTCAGAACTTTTCCCCAGATGTGAAGATTTGCAGCTGAAGTGTTGCCTGTTGGGATACTCAGTAAGTAAGGAGTTGTGTTGCTGATAGCTACGGGAGACTAACAGGACCCCGGGCAGGTGTGGAGGGCTTAGTTTCTAGTAGTGATGTGCTTGTAGGCAAACTCTGTATTTTTGTACTGTTGTCGTTTGATGTGAATGATACCATCATATTGGTCTTTCTGATTCTGGAAGGGAGGATAGACATCTGTGCCAGGAAATGAGGAAGGAATAGGGCGTGGCTAAGGCTGGCTGGCAAAGGAACGTGGCCTGTGGGAGTGGCCTGGACCTCACGTCAGCCTGAGGCCTGATTTTCAAGCACCAGCCCACAGGTGAACTGTAGAGAGTTCTTCAAAGTTTCCAGGAGAACTCCATTTGATAAATAGAAACAATACCAGAAGCTTGCTCTCTTCTTTTCTGCGGAGCCGCCAGGGAGGGAGCTCTCCCTTTTCCCTCCCACAGAAGATGATGGCTGCGTCCCCAGCACCACTGCTATCATGCCTTGCTCGTGCTAACCCCTACTGTGCCTTACAGGCCCGGTACACATTTTGTTGTTTCTATTGTTATGCCCAACTTTCCTTTTCTTCTTTTCTCTATAATTTTAAATAAAACTTTAGAACTACTTTTTGTCCCCCTCATTCAATTCTTTGCTTGAGGAGGGAAAGAACCCAGGAATATCGGAACCCACCGATAACAGAAAGAGGAAGCAAACCAAAAGAGGCTTCGTCATCTTGGGGGATAGGCAGACCTTAGTCTCTCCTGTGACCTTGGGCAAACAGGATGGGGACAAAGCATCCTGTTTCATCTGATTTTATAGCCTGTTTTGGTTTTTAAAGATTTTGAAGGGAATACCAACGTTGCAGGGCTCTTTTAAGGATTGAGTACACAAGCGCTGTGTTAAAGGAACAGCACGGAATGGGAGACTGCCCTGCCCTTCCCAGTTTCTCTGCCTAAATGTGATTAATGTGCCAGCCTGAGAGCAGGAGTGGAATAACATTGAATAAAAGTTCATGCAATTCTTTGCGCACACATTTTGGCTCATCCTATTACTGAGTAGATAGGACGGAGTGCTTAGTGTTTTGGTTTTTTTTCTTTTTAAATTTTATAAACAAACAAAAGTTAGAATTTTTTTCCAGGAAACATAAGGAAATTTCTTTTGCTTTTAATAGTTTCCTGGACATTTAAAGAAGTGTAGCATTGGCCAAAAAGGATGCTTTTTCTGCGTAGCTATCTGTAGACCCAGCCCATGGCGCCAGAGTGGGGAGCAGAGTCCTCTTATTTTACCATCATTGGCTGTGTGGGTTGAAAATCTCCTGCTTGGCTGGACTAAAGGAATTGAAATTAAGATAACGTTTAAAAGCCAGTGATTATACGGTGTACCGGTAATCTTTAACTAGCAAAGCAGAGGGAATGATAATTTAAGGGAGATCTGACTTGGAGATGACTTGGTTGCCTGTTTGGGCTTGGAGAGTAGGGGCACCCACTTGGAAGTCTGTCTGTGAAGTTTGGGATCACACTGATCCTGTGAAGGGTGGAGCTGGTGCTGGTGGTAGAGCGAAGAAGGTGGGGCTCTCGTCCCCAAGCAAAGTTGTTCAAAAAAGACTTCTGTCCCTCCAGTCCTTGACCTGAAGAGAAATGGGGCCGGGCAGAGATTCCTCAGCAGGCTCCCAGCCCGCTCTGTTTGTTTCTAGTTCTGTAGGACTCAGTGACTGGCCGGGCCACTTATGGACAAGGACTGACGATAAGCTGGATACTGAATCTTCTGAGAGACACCGAGAAGAGTTTGGAAATGTTCTCAGGCATGACAAAGAGATTTGGTACCATGACTTAGCCTTCTTATCGGGTGTAACCTTTGTGTGTGTCGTTGGGTGTTTGAGGAAGAAGCCTGAAGGAGCCTTTCCCTTAAGGAGTAGCTGCCTGTGAAATGGGTGCACCCTTACTTAAACTGTGTGTTCTTGTCGCTCACGTGGCAGGTGGAGGGATGGGGTGCGGGGTGTCAAGCCCAAAAGGGTTTCTTAAAGAATAGAGTTGGGAGAATGGAACTTCAGCTTCAGCCCCAGGAACAGAAGTAGAAGCTTCTAATTGCCTTTGCAGGGAAAAAAAAAAAAAAAAAATTAGATAATATATGATGGATCACAGGGAGAAAATGGGTGAGATTCTGACAAGGTTTAAACACCCCTCAGTTTGCTGTTTCCGTGACCTGTTGCCTTCCTGCTGTGGTGAGGGGTGAAGATGCCACCACACGGGCGCTGTCCTGTGTCTCTCTTTGGGATAAGCTGGCAGAGGGCTAGGGGCGATCGGGAGGGAAGAGCCTGATGGGGGTAGACAGGGAAGGGAGTGTCTCTAAGAGGAGAGGAAGTCTGGCCTTGCAGTGGGGAGAGGAAGCCTGGAGGTAGACCGTGAATCCCCCTTTGCTGAGAATCGTTAGGTGTTCTGAGAAATGCAGTGTTTTCTCATAAAATCTCTGGACTACCGTGTCTCTCAGAAAGTCACTTCCCCCTCAGAAGCTCTCACTTTCCCATTTTTAAAATGAGGAAATTGGGCTTCCCCTCCTAGTCAGTGATTTCAGTGCTCTATAAGAAGAGGACGCTCTCTTTTATTAATATATCGTTATCAGTATCATAATATATACTGTTAAATAGCCAAACTTTGGAAATTTTGGGGCCGATGTGGGACTTTGTGGTGGTGATGGTTTGGGGACAATGATTTGCTTTTCAAGGAAATTTCTGGAGGGCAGCCCCACTCTCCTTTGAGGAAGTCCTGAGTTGTGTCACTTGGGGTGGAGGTGGGGGCTGGTGACTCTTGAAGCTCAGGGGAAGCTCCCGGGAGCTGGGCCCTGGTGGGGAGCTTGCTGCTCTGGGCCCTGCCGCCCTCACTGGTGTGACAGCTCTGGGTGGCTGCACCGCAGTGAAACTGCATCACAGAAGCCATGGGACCATCCTGAGCAGTTTCCATGAAAGGTGACAGCCAGATATTACCATGCAAATTAAGTAGGACACCAAATGGAAATTCATCTTAATCTTCTTTAAATACTTACTGCTCATTTGCCAAGGTTCTAAGTAATACAATTTCCAAGGTTCAGAGGTGTCTAATACAATTTTCTCCCCCTCTGTACATAATTCTATGCCCATTGTAAAACTCTATTAGAAACATCAAGGTAATTATAGAGCAACGTTCTGCTTGTGGAGGGCTGTAATATTAGCCCTGAGTCTGCCTGGAGTAGCCATGTTAATAAGCAGCAGCCGAGAATTAAAAACAATTTAGCAGACTCCTAAATTAAGATACCTCCCCCCAAGCCTTTCTTCCTAGCACTTATGAGTAAGACGGACAAGCCGGGTGCAGCATGGTGATCAGCTTTGGGCTGGCAGTTCGGAAGCCCTGGTTCCAGACTCTTGTCTGTGCGATGGGGACAGAATTACCTGAAGTCTTGGGCACTGGTAGGTGTGAGGACCGGTAAGGCTGTTCAGACCTAAAGGTGGACCATGCAGACAGGAGTGTTGAGGTTCATACTCAACACAGTTTCTAGCATGGTAACAAGGAGCTTCCACTGTGGAGTGTGCTTCCTAGTGGTCTTCACAGTATGTTTTGTGGAATAGGGATTTGATACATCATATTTGAGCTAGTGATGGTTGTATTTGTTTGACACATGGTAATGTACAAAATGCTTTTACCCAAAAAATTTTACACCAGATGCTTTTATTCTTGCTCATTCTATAAACCAAGCAAGTAAGGTGCAGGTAAGTTCATAATATGCATAAAATCCAGTTAAACTGTTTGAACGTAATTTGTTAAAACTTTTGGCTTGTGTTCACAGCTTTTAGAGGTTTTCCTTTATCGTATTTCACATTTTACTTTCGGAGAGGCCTCCTGTTACCCCTGTAACACCAATAACAGCTGACATTTCTAGAAGCTTGGTCTCTGCCAGCACATTTTACAGATGATGGCACTGAGCAAGAGATGTTAAGTATAAGGGTCCCTCGAGTATTGGAGGGGACTGCTTCCAGGACCCCTGAGGATACTCAAACCTGTGGTGTTCAAGTCTTATATAAAACTGCCTACTATTTGCATTTAACCTGTGCACCTTCCCCTGTTGTCTCTTGGTTACTCATAATAGCTAGTGGAACGTAAATCTGTGTGAATAGTTATACCACATTGTTTACAGAATAATGACAAGAAAATAAAACAATCTCTACACGTTCGGTACAAATGCAATTTTTGTGAAACATTTTTGACCCACAGTTGCTTGGGTCCGTGGACACTGACCTCGAGGGTGTGGAGGGCAGGCCATAGCTTGTTGAGGGTGCACAGCTAGTATGCCTTGACCTATTTGAGATTTTCCTGCCCTAATGACAATGATAACACAAGAATTAACATTTTTTTACTGTCCAGTAGACACCAGGCCATGTCAAAGCGTCATTCAGAACCTCACTGATGTCACATTAGCCCTGTGAAGGGAGGTTCTTGAAGGCACTCTTTGGGGCCGGATGTGGGGCTCCTACCCTCTCCCTGCACTCATAGGGGAGCCACGCATATCCCCTTCTGTTTTGCTCTTTCTGGTTTGGAAACAGCAAAAGCTGGGATTTCTTAGGACATTTTTCTTGTTCTCTTTCTATTGTGTCTGCTGTTATAACCCAGATGTTGTAAATTGGTGTCTGAGCCTGAGTTTTGCTTGAAACCTTATCTTATTTGGCCTTCCATGTATTAAAAACATATGACTGAATTAGATGGCAACATCTAAAATTTTAGGCGACTATATGTATGAAAATCCAGATTTATGGTCTGTCATGAAACACGGTGGCAATGTGGGATCCACTTGTTGGAATATCAGCACCAAGGTGCTCCCTTTAGACTGGAAGTCATCTTTATTTTTTCTGCCCATCTCCCTTTTCCTTTCCCCACGTAACTACCACACTGAGTGAGGTCAGTAAGATGGTTACGTTAGTCAGATAGAAAAGGAGATTTTGTCGGAGAAAAGAAACGTGTTGAGTTGAGTGGAGGCTGGCAGCTTAGGAAATAGGCTTAATTTGGTAAAAGAACCCTTTCTGTTTGTCAGGTGGTTGCCTGTCATGGTGTCTGTACAGGGGACAATGCCAGCCTTAATCTGTTATACAGGAGAAGAAGGTTTGTTCCCTCTAGCTAGAAGGTCTGGGCCCCATCAGAAGTTAAAAAACAGCACACTTAGATCTCATCCTGACAAAAGTACTTTTATTGTACTACTTTGGAATACAAGGAAACAATTTTTCTCTAAACAAGCCATAGATCCAGTGAGTTAAATAAGATAATGTATGTGAAAGTACTTTGTATGTTGTTGGATATTCAGCCCGTAAACGATTGGAGATGTTTGGAAAGCATTACTCCCTTTGTGGTTTCAAGCCAATGATAGCCTTTTTGAACCCTTGTTCTTTGCTGCTTCGTACTTGGCTCCATAAGCTGCTGGGCCCCTCTGCGCCTTTGCTAGACGTACATCTATGTGGCTAATGTCTCCCGGCACCCTATCCAGAGTCTGGCAGAGAGAAGACGCTCAGTGTGTGTGTTGGGTACATGGGTAATGTGGAGGTTTTTGAGACTTTATTGAGTTAATATACATACAACATCAAGCAGAGTGTCAGCATTTTAGACAGTCTGTTAGTTGTTTATTATTGTTATTAATTTTTTTTTTTTGGTGATGCTGAGGATTAAACCCAAAGGATTGTACAAAGTACACACTCTGCCCTGAGCTATTCTCCAGCCTCTAATGTCCAGTTTTTAGGTATAAATAGGCTGTTTTCTAAAACTTTTGTTTGGAAATAGGCTGGGGAATAGATCCTGTTCTTGGCTAAGAGCAATCCAAGATTGGCAAGCTGCTGGCAGGCGACAGGAGGTCAGAGGGCTCCAGCTGTGTGTGAAACACAGATCGGGGTTTCTCATAAAAGGTCAACCCTGCTGCTGCCACCTTCTTTCCTGTTTCTGATCTCTGCACTTTCCAGTCCTGGCAAGGCAAAGGCACATGACTAAGCAGGAGTGGGATGAATTCAGACAGGGGCACTCTGGAACCTGGAAGATTAGAACTGTCGGGAATAATGCAGCGTTAAATTTAGGAGGGCTCCTAGCAGTCACCAGGCTAAGCGTCATCTTTTCTAATGCTCTCCTAAGAACAGGAAGAAGCAGAGGGCAGACTTTGGGGCTGGGCAGTCCTTGGTCTGCAAACCTGCTCTGTATTTTCCTCTCAGTGCAACAGCTGACAGAAGTCTTAACCGCCTTAACACAAACCAATTCTGAGGCTAAAGATAAAACATTCTTAGCCCAGTGGCCTGACATGCAGTAGGCAATTGTATTAGTTGGCTTTCCCGTTTCTGAGACAAAATAGCTGGCACCCACATCTTAATGGAGGCTGGTTTATTTTGGCTCACGGTTCCCAGTGCGTTTAGTCTGTGATTGGCTGGGTCCAAGGCAGAAAGGACGTGGCGAGAGGACATGAAGAACAGTTACCCAAGCCATGGCAGCCAGGAAACAGAGACGAGAAGCCGAGGACAAGACTACACCCTTCTGGATTGTGCTCCCTAGTGACCCACCTTCAATTAGGCTCCACCTCCTAACAGCACATGCAGGCCTGAACTCTTGAATGAACTGATCCCCTGAAGAGTATGGCACCCCCGTGACCCAATCGCCTCTGAGTACATGAGACTTTGGAGGCACATTTTAGGTGTAAACCATAATAGTACTTGAGAAAAGTGGCAGCCCTCATTGTGACTGACAGGAGATAGAAGCCCAGAGATGGCAGTGGCCAGTCAAAGGCACAAGCCTTTGTGTCATCCGGCTGGTGCTGAGGTGGGCCTCCTGATGCGGGCGTGTGGAGGGGAGGAGAGGGTGGAGCCAGCAGGTATATTCGTCCACGTCCAAGACTGAGTTGCCTCTTTTGGGAAGTGAGCCAAGATCTTGAGTTTAGGAATGGCAAGGTAACACCTTGCCTACTTGTTTACATAAAAAGACTCAATTAATTGGAGCAGGGACTTCTAGAGAAACTTTGTATGAATCAGAAGATGATGTGTGTTCTGTATTTTCAATAAATCTGGTTCAGTCATCCCCTGAGTTGTGTTTCTCTTTTTGTTTGATAAGCCAGTAAGAAATGATGAAAATGAGCCCTAGCAAGGCAACAACTTTAGACTTGGATAGAAGTTATTGCCATCATTTTTCCCTACTCAAGACAATCATTTTTGAATTTTTTACTATCAATATTTAAAGCAGTCGTCCTTTATTTCTCTCCTCATTACTCCACTTGGACCTGATATTTAGGGCTTCCTGAGAGGCATATATATCCTGTATCAGCAACCAGCTGCTGTGAGGGGATGTGAGCTCAGATGGCCATTGTGACTTAATGCCATAATTTCCCAGCATAAAACATTTTTGTTGAAATTTACTTGTTTCAAAGGTTTTTATAAGACAGCACAATCACTTGGCTTTATGGCTTTCAGAATTTATGAGTTTGTACCTGTTTAGCTGCTATGCCGACTCTTCACTTTGGGTCTCTTTCTATAATCATCGCTTACAGAACAGATCACGTAAGCCTTTTAAGGTACCTAGAAAGTAATAATTCAGGAAGCTCATTTTACCTTCAGTTGTGATGTCCTATTGGGCATTGAACGCTAACTCCATACAACCCCATATGACCCAGGGTTCTTTAAAGAACAAATACAGGCTCTTTGTTTATCTGGTGTTTTGGATTTCCAAGATTCACCCAGATCAGAATTTCCCAGCGAGGACACTAGAAAAAATCTTTCTGGTTGTTTCATTTCTGTCAGGATTTCCCCTGGCACCTGTGATCTGTGAAAGTAGACCCCGCACACAGTCATGAGGATGTTTGTTTGCTCACATACCCCTTGACTATTAACAAGCTGCTGTTGTCCACATCCCATCCTCATACCTGTCCTATGAGAGAGGTGGGAACATGCTTCAGGTGTTTATTCCATAGGATGAATTTTTTCCAGAAACACCTGAAGGATGTTGAGAAAAGGTTGCTCTTGCGTCTTGTTTCTCTGTACTATTTTAGGAATTAATAAAAGTGAAAGAAATTGTTTTTCTGACTAGCCATAGTTTCAGAAATAGCATTAGATATTTCTTATTTCTCGAAGTCTGTCTTTCACGAGAAGGCATTTCTGAATTCTCCCTTTGGATTTTCTTGGGAGTTTCATATTCACTGAACAACGCTTTTATTACAGTATTTTATTAAAGGCATTATTGACTCTCTGAATGTGGGTGTTCCAGAACTTAATTCTGTCTGTTGGAAGGCTTTGGAGTGAGTTTAATCCAAGGAAGAGTTATTTCTAATTGTGGAAGAAAACTTTTACAAAAATATTTTAGTGTTACATTGCGCGCTTTGCAATTAGTTCATAGAACACTTTTCTAATTGTGGAAGAAAACTTTTACAAAAATATTTTAGTGTTATATTGCACGCTTTGCAATTAGTTCATAGAACACTTTTCTCACCCCTGTACATTTTTGCTTTGCTCTTAGATATTTTAGGGAGTAGTTTTGACTTGGGTTTGAGGTAAACAGTGTATTTGTTATCTCGTGATAAACCCAGCAGCAGGGCAGGTTCTTGTAATTTCCCTGCAGGCTCTGGCCTCAAGAAAATGCTTCTGGGATTAGTCACAACGAGATTTAGCAAAACAATAACAACAACAACAAATACCGGAAGAAGGAAGGAAGGAAGCAAGGAAGGAAGCAAAGGGGGGGGACAAAATACCTACTAAATAAAATTTGAGCACAAAATTAGAGATTCAGAGCCATCCAGCCTCTCTAAATAACTGATGCTTTGAATTCTTTCCTCCCAGGATCCCCACAGTCTAGATCTTCACATTCCAGCCATTCCAAGCTGTGCCCTGGAGTTGGTTCTCAATCTCCAGTGCCTTAGTTCACACTTCCCTTTCTTTGTTTATTATAACGACTGTCTCCCAGGGCCCAGCCACCAGACATCTTAATGAAGACCTCCTTAGCCCTGTTGTCAAAGGATCCCTCCATCTGCACTGAAGCTGATGGGTGTGGGCCCATGTGCGTGTGTGTGCGCCTGCACGTGCGCTCACCTAGAGAAGAAAAGGTGATTGAGTGTGTGTGTCTGTCTGGTTAGTAAGTAATGCGTTTATTTTAATTTTCTGCCTGGTTAATTTTCCGGCGGATCCCACGATTCCTGAACCCGCTTGTATAGGTTTCCTCGGTGCTGCTCTGTCAGGCCTGTGTGAACCCTGAAGAGGGCGTGATTTGAGCTGCTCCAGTAGGCTTTTTATTTTGTTTTTTTCTGGTATTGAACCCAGAATCTTTGCACTGAGCTGTATCTCCAGCCTATTTTTAATTTCTTTAAATTTTAAGACAGGGTCTCACCAAGTTGCTCAGTTGCTCTGCCTGGGCTCGAACTTGGGAGTGCTGGTATTAAAGATATGTGCCTGCTCCCCCAGCTCCCTCCTGGGCTTGGGACTGCACAGACCTGCAGCTTCCAGGGCGGAAGCGCCAGTGCCTTCTCCTGTACATCATCCTCAGCTGGGAGAAACAAGGGTTAACGTTTAGGAAGAGTCTTTGCAGAAAGGAGGAGGCTGTAATGAGTGAAGACAAAGGATTGTGAGTGAAATTCTCCATTTAAAAATCTTCATGCTTCCCTGGCGCGTGGAGAACGCACTCAGTGCGAGCTCTGTGGTCATAGTCACGGCCTGAGTCCTCCGGGCAAGCGTGGGCCAGTGTAAACAGCAGTCTCCAAGCTTCGAAGACTTTGGTCCACTTGGATGACCAGAACACATTAGAAGAAATAACTGTATTTTGTGGACAAGATTTTTTATGGGTAGAATTTTTTTTTTTGCTTCTTCAGAGATGCGATGGTTGTTTAGGAGCGTGCCTGGTTAAAGGAATTCTCTTTATCGCGTAGAATTTATGCCTCCAAGATACTTTGCTCTTTTATCCTTCTTACAGTTCGTTAATGATTCCCAAATCTTGCCCGGGCCTCTGAACTTTGACCTCTGGACATGTTTCTTTGGCTTGGTCATGATTTAACAGATCTAGAAGTGGACTCTGTCTGGGTAGTGGTTTTTCATTGTGATTTAATGAGTTTAGACCTAGGCGGCTGACCCCAGGGAACAATCCGGACTGCTAGGTTCCTTCTGTGTTTCATGCCCTCTGTGAGTCTCAGGATTGGGTGCAGTGGGAAGGGTTTTCTCCCCAGGGAGCAGCTGTGTTGGTGCCCTGTCGCTCTCCAGGTGAGCAATCTAAGTAAAGAATGCTGGTTTCTCCCCTCCCAAACTCTTCTTGCTGCCTGCAGGCCGCCCACTGCCTTGCTCCTGTATGACCCTCAGGCCCGTACCTTCCCCGTGTGCTGGTCGGAGACGCAGCCAGCATTTCAGTCTAGTGCTTGCTTCAGCGAGGGCCCGAGGAGATTCAGATGCACAGCGGAATCTGAGGAGCACTTGACCCACACAGGAGGTGAAGCGCCTCTCAGGGCTGTTAGCATTTGGAAAATATGCTGCTTTTTATTTCTACCTTAAAAGCCAAACAACTTATTAGTGAGTGAAAATTTTTTTAGTTGGGCTAAACTAGTGTTTAAAACTTTTCTATTTTGGCGAACTGCGAACGCATAAGGAGAAAGACTAGTAGAATGAACCCCCGTGTTGCAATCACGTAGCTTCAGCACTTACTAATTCAGAACTGATTTTTGTTCTTTCTATACCTCCTATTTTACCCTGGATTATGGTAAAGCAATCCTAAACATAGTGTTCTAACTTACAATGGGAAAATACACATGTCCTTTAAATTTACTTCTTTTTCTCTTCTGGTATTGAGAAATAAACCCAGGATCTTTGCACAGAGCTTTCCCAGTCCTTTATTTTATTTTTAATTTTGAGACAGGGTCTCATTAAGTTTCTGAGTTACCTGGGCGGGGCTCAAATTTTTGATCTTCCTGCCTCAGCCTCCCAGAGTGCTGGGACTACAGGCACGTGTCACCGTGCCCTGCTAAATTTACCCTCTTAGCCATTTCTAAACATATGGTTTAGTAATATTAAGTACATTCACATTTTTGTGCAATCAATCTTAAGAACTCTTCATCCCACAAAGCTAACCTCTAGAAATATTAAATAACATCTTTTTCCTCCTTAGCATAGCTACAGTACTTTTCTCATACCTCAAGAAAAGTTAATGTTAGTTCCTTGATAACAAATGTCTGGTCCGTGTTGATATTGCACAGATTGGAGTTTAGCCTAAAGAAACTGAGGCACCGAGTTCACTTCTGTCTATGTTAGTTGGTGGCCCTGTTTGTACCGTGAAGAATCAAGAGACAATGGTGAGTGAGGATCTTTCTTCTTCCTCTAATAGGCAGCCCAACAGGATTTTATTTGAAGGCTCTGTAGTTTCCAGTCTTCTAATTTTAGAAGCCAGAATTGTGCAGTAGGAAGAACATGGATTGTTGAATAAGAACTAAATCTGAGTTAGTCATTGCTTCTCAGGATTAGACTGAGTATTTACACCATCATTTTACACACAAGGTGACTGCGAAATTTGAATTAAATCGGAGTACCATACAGCAATTGGAAATGATTATCTACATTTACATTCCTAACACCTGTGAATCTCAAAAACAGAGTTTAGCAGAGCGTGTTGTAGAATAATTTATATAACATGATGCCATTTATTTGATGTTAAACAGAATAATTAATATAAATTGTTTATGCATACACATATGTCGTAAAGATATGAAAATGTGCTTGAGAATGACACACATTTCAGGATAGTAATTACCTAAGAACAGGAGAGGAGAGTGGAGTAACTATCTGTGGATTTTTATTATTCAGGAGCTTAAAAGAAATGTGGCAAACCATCAAGATGTTCTAAATATGGTTGGTGCATAAATGAGTATTTAGGACATTATTTCTGTTGTGTATGTTTGGAAGTATTACCAAAGAAATACTTTTTAAAAACTGCTCAATATTTTATTAGTTTACTTATTTACTTACTTGTTTGCTTGTTTATTGTTGGTGCTGGGGAGTTGAACCCAGGGCTTTGCACATGCTGAGTGCATACTCTCCTTCTGAGCTATCCCCTAGAATCCTTCCCCACCACCACTTTTTCTTTTTTTTTTCTTTTGTTATTTTTTTTCTCTTTTTTTTTTTTTTTTTTTTTTTTTTTTTTTTTTTTTTTTTTTTTTTTTTTTTTTTTTTTTTTTTTTTTTTTTTTTTGGTGCTAGGGATTGAACTCGGGTCCTTGTGCTTGCAAGGCAAGCACTTTAACCACTGAGCTAAATCCTCAGCCCCCTTTTGTTATTTTTTTTTAAAACTGATCAAGATCAATTTATATGAAAATAGTTTTGTAAATTCAGATACTCAAAAATGTTAGTGTAATTTATTTATGTCCGTACTTTATCACAAAGATTTTGAAACTGTGCACAAAAATTATGGAAATAATTTAAATGCTGGGGTTGCTGGTGGTGTTAAAGACTTAAAAAAATAATTAGTAAGTGTGTGGGATTGTCCAAAACTGGCACTGTTAATCCTCACAGCCCCTGCTCACCTTATCGCTATAGGTGCAGGTAAAGGTCCAGGGGGTTGTAATGTGGGCTGGGCTGTTTTTGTTTGTATTGGAATTGATCACTGTGCTACTTTCAAGGAAGATTTGAAGTGGCAACATCCCAGCTTGTTGTGGCCTTGTGGTCTTTAAAGCTTCTTACACTCAGTGCCTACACACGGCTTCGTCATTTGTTCCTGTCCTATCTCTAGGCAGCGACAGTGACTGCTTCTGAGCCATTCGAGGCGGATGGCAGTGTTTGAAAGATCACCGAGCAGGAGATTCTTGGGGCTCCTCCGAGGACTGTCGGGTACTTAATTACTTTTCCCTTTGGGGCGGCTGCCCTCACTTCGGGGTCTTCCTGCAGCCAGCGCAGTAGGGTCTGATCAGCGTTCTCATTATAATAATCCTTGCCTAGAGGGTTTGATAAAGGTCATAAATTTGATATTTATTCATGAGTGTAGAACTGAAACCGATCATGTGGATGTTCTTTCTGGCAGTGGGGCAGATTTGGGCTTTTTAAACCACAGTGCATGTCAGGGTGGGGGACAGAAATGTTGTTAATTAAGCCACGTTAACAAAAATGATAAAATGTGTTTTGCTAAGAGGTTAAATAGTATATCATTTGTCCACTACCAAAATCTCTTAGTTGTGGATGCTTTATTGTCAGCAGTGAAATAGAGCTTACAACTGTAGTAACATCTGGTACCTGAAGACAGCCCCAAGGGCTGCCACTAGTCTAATCTAACCCTTGCTACTATGATTTTTATTTCCCTCCCAGAACTGATTTTTGTCCCCTTAATCATATTTATTGCTCTTATCTCAACTCTCAAATATCTCTAATCTTCCAGAAACATATATAATTATCTTTTAAGGGTTCAAATTGTGCCAGGTGTAGCAGAAGAATTGCTTCCTGGCTGTCTTGAGGCACTAAATCTTTTTGTATCATGTTTTACCCCTTTGGAATGGGAGTGATTGTCCGTCCTTTCCCATCTCTAAGAGACTCATGGATTTGTCCTCCTGTTCAGATATTACTGAGCTCCCCATGTATGTATATATGTATGTGTGTGTGTGTAGTGTGTATATACATACATATATATATATATATATATATTTGTTTTTTTTTTTTTCTCAGTACTGGTAATGGAACCCAGGGCCTTCACACTGAACCACATCTCCAGCCATTTTTTTTTTTTTTTTTTTATTTTGAGACAGGGTCTTGCTGAGTTGCTAAGTTGCCTACACTAGGCTTGAATTTGTGATCCTCCTGCCTTAGCTTCCCAGAGTGCCGAGATTATAGGCACACACACCATGTTGTCTGGCTGTGGAGCTGACGAGAGACTGCGCTCATAGACATACGTGCTGAGAGGAGTCTTGAGTCAACCTCAGGATGATTGTTTGCCTTTGCTCAGGACGCAACAGACCCGCACATCTGTTCTTAGCCCCACCCCAAACACATCCATAGATTGCTTTAACTGTAACAATCACATACAGTTAAATGGAGTGAGGATTAGTGCAAAATCAAAGATTTACTATGTTTCTACGTTTGCATGTTAGAGAAATGAGGGACTAATAGAATGGGAGGTTTACAGTATAAACAATAGCAATGCAGTAAAAAAAATTGTTTTTTGAGACACAGTCTCACTATGTAGCTCAGGCTGGCCCTGAGCCCACAGACTTGGACAATTCCCCTGCCTCAGCCTCCTGAGTAGCTGGGACTCCAGGCATGTGCCAACACACTTGGCTTTAAAATGTCATTCTAAACTAATGTCCCCATGTAGACAGCATGCCCTAACTTTGAAAGGCAAGGAAATATCCCATCTGATCTATTCCCAGCCCTGGACCTTGAACCTGACTCTTGCGCGTGTGAACCTGTAGCTGGGTGAACCTCCCGTCCAGCTCCTTTACTATGGCAAGGAGTCTCGGGTGTCCACAGACGATCTCAGAAGCAGACCAAGCCTGAATGTGTTCTGAGTTTCACCCAGACTTGATTGTTGCCTTAGGCCGCAGTCCCAGCACTAATAAAATCAATTTTTTTTTTAAACCAAATAAAAGACTCCCTGTCTCCTGCTGGGAGATGCCTCTGAAGGGGACTGAAGGAAGCCGTAATGGAGGGGACTCTCTAAAGCCAGGGAGCTGTTTAATTGTCCTGTAAGGTGGAAGATAGAAAAGGGCGTTTGGAGAGAGGTGCTCTCCTGGCTTACAAAGGCATCCCCAGAACTGGAGTGCCACTCTGCCGACCCCATTACCATCCAGGCTTTCTGAGAGCCTTCTAATGGGTCACTTGCTTTCTCACATTCATTTAAGGAGTGGTCACATATTTATATCCCTGGCAGTGAGTACCAAGCCTGTGAACTAAGCCGAAAGCCATCTCCTTAATTTCCTGCACTTCAGTAGCTCTTCCTATCTCTCTCCCACACTACTTTTTCTAATCTACAGTATAAACGTTCATGTTCATCTTTACACTCCGGCAAGGCTACAAACTAGATTTTCTTTTCTTTTCTTTTTCTTGTCAGTCTATAATTATTTAAAGTTACAAAGATGACTCTTAAACAAATACAAAGTGAGCGCATGTTAAAAATTGCTTTAACTGATTTATGGGGAATCCAGGAGGAAGATGAAGCTGGTTAAAGAGCATTGAAGGAACGATGTAGATATGGGTGCTGGAATACTTGGTGAGCATCCTACAGCAAGATTGTTAAGTTAGACACAAAACTGGTTAATGTCCTAACGGGCAATAAAGCAGTAACATCTGAGCTCTTATTTGTACCAGCCGGAGAAGTCGTATACGTTTGTAATTTTTGAAAATCTCTGGGTTAACATATAACTTCACAAAGGCTGGATCTAATCAGTGGAGAATCTCTAGTCAAATACAGGTGTCTCTCCTGCAGAATCAGATAACCCAGGGTGTGTTGCCCTGGGTGATGGGGTCCTGGATGGGTTTCCAGGTTCTTGTGCGCCCGCCGCAAACAAAGAATTAGTTGTGACATACTACGGTAAGGAAAACAGCAAGGTTTGATGAAGTTTAATTAGGTGATGGTATACTCAGAGTGAATGGGCTCGTCCTGGCAGAAAGGCAAATGGCATGAGCACTAGGTGGGTTGAACTGATGAATTTAAAATGTTGTGCTGGGTCTAGGGAGCCTCCCACTGGGTCTCTCGGAGCATGACTGATGATGTGATTGACAGGGTGCTGAGCTGTGTCGGCTGTATCTATCACACATGTCCTTTCCCGTAATTCACTCTGTTATAATTGGATGTATGAGATGAGGCTCGTATGCATGAACCTTTAATGAGTTCTAAGGGAAGAAAGGTTACTATAGGTCGTGCCGGAGACTGGCACGCAAGTGTCTTGGTTTGGGACTTTGGAATCTTCCAAGGCGAGCCCAGGGGTCTTTGTCTTTCTTGTCTCTGTCTCCTGATAGTAGGCCTTAGGACAGAGGTTGGGGAAGCGGGGCCTGGGGTTTGGCCCAGGTTCAGGTAGGTGGAGCAAAGTGGTCTCATAGCCCCAGTTGTAGTATCTATATTAGGTTTACCCCTGCATAATATTCTAGTTTGATGTGGAAAGGACATACTGCCTTCCTTTTGCCTTATTCCTTTTGCCTTATTCGAATTGTTGCCTAATATCTTCTAATGTCTTTAGGATCCTTGTATTTAACCTAGCAGCACATGCATTCATTCATTCATTCATTTGTTCATTTTATTTAATAATGATCACATACTAGTTTCGTGGAACAGTAGGGTAGGCACGAGAGACTTATAACTACATGTGCAGAGGGTCCTCCTGGCAGAGTTCAGAGGCTGCTCCTTTTTAAACACTAGAAAGAGAGGCGGGTGGGCAGGGACTGTCTTCGGGAGAGGTAAGGAGAATCATCCTTTGGATTCGAGGGCTTGAAATGCAAATATCACAAAGGAAGACGGTCAGAGCCCAGGACTTCTGGGACAAGAACCCTGATTGCCATTTCTTTGTGTTCCTGCAGCAACTGCAGCTCTTCGTTGATAGGATTTCACAGGACCAGCTGCTCGCCATTGGACCTGGCAGGCTCCTCCTGGCCAGGGATTTCCTGTTTGACTCCAGGGCTCCTGGTGGCATGCTTCTGGTTTGATCAGTTTGCACCATAAGCTTCAGCACTCTCTGTGGCAAAGATCTGCTCGGGAGTCTGCTTTTCTCCAGAAGGGTTTTGGTAAATGGCAGAGACCTCAGACTTCGTAGCTGTCAGTATAGTTTTCTTACAGCAAATCTGCACTTTTAAAGTATTTTCTGCATTTGTCGGTTAAATTCAGTCTCCCATTTCAAAAATAGCCATAATCGCACCTCGGATAAACCTCATTGGCTACGATACTGCCACTGCAGGGTGGCTGACATTTACCTTAGAACCCCAGCGTGTGCAGCTGGAAGGAGCCTTAGAGAGCTAGCTTCCCCTGCCTCTGGCTGACATGTGGGGAAACTGAGGTACAGAACCCCCCCCAGGCCCCTGCCCAGTGATTAAAATTTGTTCTCATAATGAGTCCCTGGATCACCACTGGACTTTGGTCTAGTTTTGAATTTTGTTCTCTAGAATGGTGGCTCTCACCTAGATCTGTGAGTAAGATGCAGAAGTCCTCCAGAGAGGGCAAAAGATGCTTTCGGTTTGTGTTTGGATCTGTTTCATAGTGATAGAACCTTGCTACCAAAAGGCACATAAGGGGCTGGGGATTTAGCACAGTGGTTACAGTGTTTGCCTTGCAAACCCAAGGCCCTGAGTTCGATCCCCAGCGCCAAAAAAACCCAAAAAAAACAAAAGGCACATAATTCCAGAAGATCTCAAGTAAAATGCAAAAGCTTTTGAAATCCTCATGCTTACAGATAATTACAGTGAACATTCTTGCAGATAATTCTTTGTATAAATATGTAATCTATATTTGTATATGTGTATTTCTTTATAATTTTCAGTAAGTGAGAAAATTTGCTTGTAACTGATTTTTCCATATGCTGAAAAAGTGATTGTTAAAGTATTTTTAAATAGAAATGGAAGTATTTTCCAGTTTGTTTTGTATTTTATTCGTATCACTGTATTTCTAGTAACATAGCTTAATCTTTTCTTTCTTTTTTTTCTGTTTTTTTTTAAGATACATTTTCACGCTGTTGCCCATGCTGGCCTTGAACTCGTGATCCTCCTGCCTCAGCTTCCCAAGTAGGTGGGATTGGGTTTAAACTTTTAATCTTTTTAAACTTAATCATCAATGTAAAGAGAAGGTATGTCTTTGGAACAGGCCTGTGGCAGCTGTGGGTAGTGCCCCCTACTGAGTCTCCTGGCAGCTGGAAGCTCTGTGCTGCAAGGCCAGGCTCTTCCTGGGGACCTGCAGGCAGAGACATCCGCCTGGTGACAGGCAAGGCTGAGGCAGGAGGGCTCCAGACACCAGAATGCCTGACGCAGACCTCATTTTTTCTGCCTGATTGTGCTTCCTGCTCCTCCCTTTACCCAAGTTGCTCCCCTAACAAACACCTCAAACCCCAACTACACACATACACACACCCCACTTCTGAAAAGCCCGACCTGCCCAATGCACTTTGTTGCTGTTTGCTGCTGCGGTGGTTCAGTAGCTCTTGTGTAACAGAAATTCCTGCGGAAGCCCCTCCTGCTGGGGGAGGCCTGGGTGCCCATCAGTCCTGGGGTGCCCGCATGCCCTGGTCTGTCCCTCTTCTCCTGTTGAGCTCCTCCTCTCCTGTACCCCGTTGGAGGTTTGGCATTTGAAGAATTTGAGGAATTTCGCCTTGGGCCAGGCACCAAAGCTGACTGCTTTGTGGTTTTAAAGGAAGGTTTAAAAGGGTTCCTTGCTATGGGTAGTCTTTGCAATGAAAACCTATTTTAATTGTTTATGACATTAATCAATGAAAGATTTATCTGCTCTGGGAGAAATTTCTTTAAAACATCCAAAGCTCCTGCCTATCAGTCAAGTATTTTTTTTTTAATTTTTATTTTTTGCTTGCAGCAGGTAGCCAGGCTTCGCTGCTTTCTGTTCCAACTTGCTACATGAAGATTGATGTTTTCTCTGGGGTCCTCTATTGGCACAGCCTTGCCAATCACTTTTTAATTTCCAGCAGAAATTATGATCTCACTGCTGGCCCACAAAGGGAGATGGAGATGGGAGTGTGAAGGAGCCTTTTGAAGTCGTCTTGGTCAACGCTGGGCGCATGCGTAGACCTCACCCATCTCTGTCTTCTCAGGGTCTCTTCGTGGCTGTTGACACTGGCCGTCTCTTGTGTTGGTGACAACCACATGTGCTCTGTCTTCCCTTGGAACTTTCTTCTCTCCTTATTAAGTAACGTTGTAGGTAAAGAGAGAACTTCTTATCTTGCCCAGTTAAGCCTCAAGGCTGAGTTTACTTTGGTGCTTTTGACCTTCAGCCTTTGCCAGGCTCTGCTGTGTCGATTGCAGGGACATGGGAAAGCCTGCCGGGAGGTTTGACTGTTGCTTCTACACACTTCTTTCTGTGCTCTTGTGGGAGTTGGGGCAGGTAGGAGATTTCTTTAGAACTGCGCTGACACAGTGATCCTGCCGTTCCACACAAAGCACCCACCATGGGATGAGCATGACCCTGGGTCTGAAGAGTGGAACCGGGATTTTCAGAGTAAGGTCTACAAGACATAGTCCCTATAAATGCAAACGTTCAAAAAACTCCCTTGCTTACTGGATGCTTTTTAAAGCTTTTTCCGTTAAATTTTTCACGAAAGGGCAGACTAGACTACAGATGCTGCTGCATTAGTCCTTATTCTATAGAAAGTCATAGGCAAAGACTTGATAGCAAAGAAATTGTTCAGCTTTTTATTTCTTGTCCAATTTTCTCTGTAGGGAAGAAAAGCCTAAAAAGGTGCTCATCTGGATCCACTTTTTAAGTGCTGTAGTCCTGCCACTGAGTTTGCCTGGGGGAAGAGAACTCAACAGAGCCAAAAGGCCATTGAGTTCACAGTCTTCCTTTTGAGTGCTGGGAGGTGGGCAGAAGAGGAAAAACTGCTCGAGGACATTTTGTAGAGGCAGCTACTACCTGGCTGGAGTCTGTTCCCACCACTGTGCTGCCGCTGAGTCCTTTGATTTTTTCATCCCTTTTTTAGCAATGGGTTGTGTGAAAGGGAGGTTTATTACTAGTCAGCCTTCAGTTATTGTGACAAAATACCCGAGATAATCAGCTTATAAAAAAGAAAGGTGTTTTTGGCTCATGGTTTCAGAGGATTCAGTCCCTGGGTGCTTGGCCCTGTTTGGGCCTGCATTGGCATTGTACACCGTGGCAGATAGGAAACTAAGAGAAACAGAAAAGGATCAAAGTTCCAACATCCCCTCCAAGGGCATCTCCATTTTGACTTAGGTCCCACCACCTCCTAATAGCACCCTGGGATGGTGACCAAGGCTTTAACACGTGAGCCTTTGAGGGACATACTGGATCCAAATTATAGCAGGACATAATTTATTTGGAAACTCCAAACTCCCTACAGTTTGAATCTGTTTCTCTTTCAAGTTTTAACAGGAAAAATGCCCATCAGAATTTAGAGAAGGCAACTTCTGGAGAGAAAGATGTGCAAAACACAAGCATCACTCTGGAAATCTTGCTTGTGAGTCTATCAGATCCTCAGCCTCCTATGGTGAGGTGCCACACAGCTGTTACTTGTTCTTCTTCATAAAGACATAGCAGATAGAAGTTTTCTGGAACAAACACTTGAGTAGCTGCAGGAAGATGTTGTTATATGCATGAATGTGTATATGCACAATGCCTGAGTACGTATACACAGTGTGTTTTGAGTTAACTGCAGATGAGCAAGCTCTGTGTGAAGCCTCATGGGAGGAAAGTGTGACAGTCACTGTAGTGTCACTGACATGGGGGATTAGCTGGTTTGAGAGGGCCGAGCTCAGCGTGGAGATGTGGGAATGGCAAGTACAGAGTTTCAGGTGTTAGAAAAACACGGGTACTTGTTTGTTGATGAGTAACTAGTTTGAGATTGTGCTCAACACTCAGACTGATTATCAGATTTTATTACTTTAAAAGTTTATTCAGATTTTTTGAATTACGACCTAAACAGTTTATGGATATTTGTTTAAAGATGAGTTTAGAATCATCTGAACTGATCTGAAGGTAATCAGGTAGAATGCAAAATAATACATATAATCATCTGCAGGAATTCATTCTGTCTCCTAAGTTAGAAAACTAAGAAAACAAAAATATCCAGCAGAAGCCATGGTGGAATCCTTGGGGTCCCAACTGACTGAAGTCCTGTTGTTGTATAGGGTCGGGAGAATGCCGAAATCTTGCTTTTATCCCGCTCTGCTTCTCCACCTTTCTCTTTCATGCATTCACCCATAGTTATACTCTACATTAATTCCTCATGGTTATTCTAAATCCTGGAAACAAATGATGAGTAACCCTTTGCCCTCAACTCTCATTCAAAAAACAGATTATCAGAATTCTGAATATACACAGGTGCTATGAGAGCACTTAGTAAGAGCACCCAACCTACGGGATCCCTAAGGGTGTTTTTAGAGAAGCTAGAGCCCAAAGGCCCAGTGATGAGAGGTAGCCAGCCCAGAAAAGGAGAAAGAGCCCTCTAAGCAGAAGACATGTACAAAGGCCGTGACCCCAAGGAATGAGATTGACTAGAGGTGGAGTCCGTGGGGGAGTGTAGGAAGTGAGACCGAGGGCAAGCAGGGGCTAGGTCAAGAGCCTTGTGTGCTAGCTTTGGGATGTGGAGTGTCACCCTGAGGGCAGTGTCTATTGAAGGGTTTTCAGCAAGGAAGTGATGTGCTATCTAAGACCACTGTGGCTACAAGGTTGAGAAGAGTTTGAATACACTAAGAAAACAGACCAGTTAAGAGCGGGCTGCAGTAGCCCAGAAAAGAAATGATGGAAGCCTGCCCTGGAGTAAGAGCAGCAATTATGGAGGCATTGGAACAGATCCAAGAGGTAATTAGAAGGCAAAATTGAGCCGAGTTGGTATTTTGATGTGGGTGGTAAAGGAGAGGCAGACATCCAAGAGGATGGCCACGTTTCTGTCTGGGACACCCGAACATGTGGTGGCGGCATTCTCAGAGGAGAAGTAGAAAGTGCCAAGGGGAGCGAGTCTCAGGAGGAGATAGAGTTTGGCACTGGTCCTGTTGAGTTGGCAGTGGCTGGGGGGAACATCTAGGGAATGATATTGACTGACATTCTACCTTTGCCATTAGGTGTCCTACCACTAGAAGCGGAGTGTAGAATGTCAAAACAGTAGGGACTTGTGGCTTGGCAAGGAATCTCTCATTTTATGCGTGAGGAAAGAGCAGTACAAACATATGGATCAACTTGCTTAGGATCACACAGCTACTTAATAGTTGTGCTGGGACCCGTACCTGAGTCACCACATCTGTCTAGGAGTGTTTCCATTCTTTATACAGGTGGAGAGGCCTCAGAAAAACATGTAGAAATAAATCTGTGTCACCACATTGTCCCTTGCTTGGTAGGAACTGCTGACAGTAAAACGTGGGCCATAAATCCATGTGGGGACTATGCCCCATTTGCATCTCATTTGATTCCATCTGCCCTATTTTAACATGATTATGGCATCTTCATTAGGCAAGTGGTTGCTTAACACAGTGGAAAGTTTTAATTACTCTTTAAAGCTACGTACAGAGGGAAAGTCAACTTTAATGTTTAATCATTTGGTTGTCTTGAGAACGCTTTTAGTATTCCATTTGTGTACACATAAAAATATAAATGCATATTTCTTACATTTCCATTTTTGTTCCAGATTTCAGTAACACAAAATATTTTCTTTTTTTAAGTGTTATTGCTGTATAAACATAGCAAATTTAATGAAAAATTAAAATTTAAAAATCCACCCACAGTCTTCCCATAACAACAACAACAACAACAAAAAACACTGAAGCTTCATGTTCTTACTGTCCCTTTCTCAGCACATCCATATGGTACTCCTAAGTCACAGATTCTTTTCTGTCTTTTTCCTTGCACCAGATAGTTTTCCCATACTGCTCGTGTATCCATTCAGCCATTCAGCCGTTCATGGGACATCGAGTCTCTTCTGAATGTGAGGACCCCTGCAGGGCACTAAGGTTTATAGTAAGTACATCAGTCCTCAGGAAGTGGATATTGGTGGAGAAAGGAAATGGCTGCTTGGGTAAGATACAAAACAGGTAATAAGTCTAACGGAAAAAAATTTTTTGTAACCAGCATGGCACAGCACGTTCTTTCTACATTGTAGATGGAACTGCGTTGCCTCCTTGCTGTTAAACAGCATGTAACTCAGGGTCTCAGTGGGAAACAGGCGATGCACCCAAGCCAGGGTAAAGGGAGGAGCGTTTCACACAGGGACCGTTTGCAAAGGTGTGACCAGGAGGGGCCTGCAGAGAAAGCACCAGGAGGGGTGGTGTTAAGAGGCTGCCCCGCACTTCTGGTCCTAGCAGGGCCCAGTGAGGGAGAGGCTTTTGAAACCCTGAAGGACATCATTTTGTAGAGATGGATGTATTGCCACGTTAGTAGACGAAAACAGCCATCCCAAGTGGCCCTGAAGAAGAGCAGGGAGAATAAGTGCTCAAGCTGATGCATTCTTCTCTTTCACTTATTTCCTCTGGTTTCCTCTCTGGCCAACATACTGTAAACCAGAAGGCGAGAGCATCTGTGGATGCCATTCATCAAGTTCTACTCTCCAGGATGCAGAGTGGGGCGAAGCTGATTCGGGGTGAACAGAGGCCATCTGACACAGACAGCCATATAAAGTTACTTTTAGGAGTGTTTTGATGAAAAGCACTACAGGGACAGGTTTACCAGATAGTATAATAAAGCAACTGGTAGGGGTCGAGGGCTAGAATTGGGGGAAACTGGGATTCAGTGTGATAGTTTTTGGGTAAACTTTGGTGTTTATAGCTGCATTTTGCTTATCTTTAAATATAAGACGATGTGACGTTTCATTAGTGTTTCAGCGTAAGATTTAAAAGGTGTTCTCGGCATCAGTAGTGTTAGGGCTCTGGGGAGTGGACTTTGATGCTAACTCGGGCTTTGAGTCAGTTGTTCGTATAATGGATATTTCTTCCTGCTCTTTTACTGAGGTACAATTCCTTTTAAGACGCAAACTGCAAACTCTTTGTGTACATCTCAGTGAGTTTTTATATAGTACACACCTGTGTAACACCATCCGGATCTCCATATGGAAATTCCTAGTACTTCCGCCATAGTATTAACACTATACAACACTATACAATTAACACTATGTGTTACAACACTACAGTATTGGCATCTCTCTGCATAGTATCTGGCTCCTTCCCTTATCATCTTGTCTATAAGATTTTTTCATATTGTTTGGCTATAACCACAAATAATTCTTTTTCCTTCCTAGTGTTTCCACAGGGGAATTCCTGCCTGGCCTTTCTTGGGAGATTAATTTTTCTGAATCTTGGGGAAAAAAAAAAAAGTTAAGAAATGGGGAAAATACTAGAATTCTTCTGTGAGCATTAAGGCTTGGTGGGCAGAGTGGACATGGTTGGGTGGAAGGAATCCATTGCCGGCCAGTGGGGAGTGAGCGCAGTTTTCCAGAGTGGAAGAAGGTGAAAATTGGTGTTTTGGGGCAGTGGGACACATGCAGCTGGCGAAATGGTGGCAATGTCACTGGTCAGTGTTGCGTATAGCTCTTGCCTTGCTGTAAACGTTTGCTCCAGGTCCTTTCTGCCCCCACTTGCAAACAAAGAAAACAGCCATTAATACATATTTACACATATATTTTAAACAAATTCTATAAATGGTGGGCCAATAAATGGCAGGTACTGGGGACGAAAGAAATCTGTAAATTGGCAGTCTAAACATGTGATTCTGGGTAGTGATATTAACCTGCTAGGAGATCTTCATATTATATTGTTTGACTCCCACCCAGCAGGATTCTGTAGTGTTTTTCATGTTAGAATACAGACGCTTTTCCAATTGTGGTGGTTGTCCCCGATAAACTCTTCACAAGGTTGAAAACATATGTGCTTAATGTATACCTACCCACTACCCTACTGAGGAGCATTCTTAGCAACACAGTACACTGTGGACTGTCGGTTGTTTAATCTCATGGTCTTGTGATCCACTGGGACCTGCTGCTGATTTCTGTGCATGGCCAGCAGTTTAAGAGACCGTCATACTGCATATTGTTTCTCGATCCACCTGCCTCAGCCTCCCAAAGTGCTGGGATTACAGGTGTGCACCATTATGTCCCACTTCATTTCTGTCGAACGTGTATAGCTTTTACACCATTGTAAAGTTGAACAATTCTAAGTCAAGCCATCATAAATCAGAGATCATCAGCACTGGCTTTAAGAGGTAGATCTTTGTAAAAATACCAATTGTAATTATTTTTAAAATTCACTAATTTTAGTTTTTGTTTTTTTTTAGATATTCTAGTGAGTGAAGAATATGAAGAATGGTTTTTTTTTCCAAGTCTGAATCTCAAAGATGATTATATGTCAAGGATTTGGAAATTCCGTTGCCATGTGATATTCCAGTTTAGATATATATTTGTATCTCTATTCTGTCTTTTCTTTCTTGGGTACTGGTGGATGAACTCAGGGCCTCACGCTGTTGAGCTTGTGCTCTGCCCCGTGCCGTGCCCCAGAGCCCTGTTCTGTTGTTGGTGGGTCCTCTGGGTGTTTGAGTTCAGGGTCGTTAGGAATAATGCTGCTCTGAGCATCTCACACCTGTCTTGGTGGATACAGCACTGGTGTCCCCCAGGAGTTAATAAGCATTTTTACATCACCTGCAGTGTGTTAGGCAGATGTCATGCTCAGTGCTGGAGAGAGGGAGGTAGTAGTGTGCCAAGGAAGTCTTTCTGCTCCGGGGAGCTAAGTGCACAGATAGAACAGCAGGGAGGATAGTAGAGGAAGGATGATGGCGAGGGCCACAGAAGAGGCCCGTTGGTTTGTGCAGAGTGGGATGGGCTGAGACGTGGGAGCAGCAGGAGGGAAGAGGGAGAGGCTCGGTTGTTCCTCAGGCAGAGCTTCTCAGTTTGGGGCTGGGGATGGAATACTTCAGTAGAGGTGGGGAAGAGGTACAGACGCCTCTTGAGGCTGGTAACTTCCGGCTCCAGGAGGTCTCTTCTCTGCCACTCCGCTATCATAACTACTGTCATTCTCTTCTGTGTGCCCCCGACATGATAACTTTGGGAGGTTTCCAGGGGCTGTTCTGGTCATTGAGTCCTGTCATTTCTAGCAATTCTCCGTCTAATGTCTGATGCTGCTTGCTTGAGTATTAGCTATTCCCCAAATCTTATGTGATCATACAGTAGTGATTGTACATACGTCAGCCTTTTTATTGTAGCCATTGTCGAGCTGGGGGGTTCTGGAGGACAGAAGTATGGTTTCATCTGGAAACTTGGGGGGGAGTGTAGGAGCACGGCCCATACTGGCTGGTGTTACGGAAGAGTGCCTAGGTGGGGACGGGTGCAGTGTTCTGGGTTGCTTGCCTATGTGGTGTGTCTTCTGAACTTGTGGATTTCAGTTTTGCTGAGCATTGTCAAATATGGGATCTGTTAGGCTTCTGGTACTGGAGAGCTAACGAGTCACTTACGTTAAGCCTCAAAAGGGAAGAGAGAACAGAGGTCAGAATCTAATGGCACCATTAGTGCGAGCATGCGTGCATGTGTGTGTATGTGTGTGTGTGTGTGTGTATCTTTATGTCATTGAAAGAATGAAACTTTGGCTGTGGCTTCTGCTTTTAAAGACACAGGGCAGGGGCTGTGGCTCTGTCAAGTTACTGATTTTCCCATTGTTTTGTTCTATTTCTGTCTCCCAGTGGGGAGGGGCTCCTACAAAGAGGAGCCCAGAGAGAAGCTGAGCCTGATTCTGCTCCTTGATTTTAGGGTCCCTTTAGGAGGCACTACTTTGTTCATGATTCCTTTTCTCCACACGCAGCTGTAAAGTCAGAGCTTTTGATCCTGGGGGAGTGGAGGAAGCCAATGGCGAGCTCCCTTTAGCTAGTGAAATATTTTGCTTTGTTTGTTTCTCTATAACCTTTTATATTATTATTATAAAGGGCTTCGAGTCAATTTTGGAAACAAGTAGAGGCTTACTTAACAAGTAAGTACATTTTCCTTCATCCAAATCCAAACAACTCAAAAGCTAGTCAAGGATTATTTCCGTACCTCTGCTTTATGAAAGACAAATTCAGATCGTGACTTTAAAAAAAAAAATGAGTGAAATGTTTGACTTATGTCGGAAGATTAGATCTGCTTTGCCTCAGTCTGTCACACTGGTTGTTTTATGTTATATTTCAGCACTATATAATATCTTTATTCAGTACCCAAGGGCACTTCTGGTTAGTAAAGTGCCTTTGGTATCAGTCAGGGAGTCTGAGCCAGTGATGACAAACCTTTTAGAGACAAGTACTCAAACTGCAATACAAAACCCGGTTATTTATCGCAAAGTACCAACACTGCAGTGCAACCTGAATATCCAGTACTTGGTTGCTGGTGACTTGCTTGCATGTGACAGAGAGGGCTCTGTGTGCATTCTGCAGCCAGTGTACCGAGGTTCGCCTCCACTGGTGTAAGTCATTGTTCTCCTTACAGTTGGTCCTCATCGTGTCAATCCTTCGCTGCTGTTACGGTTTAGATCTAGAACATCCCCCCAGAGCCTCATGTTTTCAGCTGCGGGGCTTTGGGAAGGTGACTGGATTATGAGGGCATTATAGCTGGCTGGTTGTTAGAAGGTAGGAGGGCCTGGTTGGAGGTGGATAACTTGGGGTGTTCCCAGCTTCTTCTTTCCTTCTCTGTTTCCTGCCTGCTGTGATGTGATCAGATTTCTTCCGCCCACAAACATCCACCATGTCATGTCTGCCTTGGAGCCAGCCGACCATGAACTAAAACTGTAAGTCACAATCAACCTCTCTTTAAGTTGTGACTGTTGGGTATTTTGTCCTGTTGATGAGGAAAGTGACTAAGACAGACTTCAGTACTAGAGAAGTGGGGTCATACCTGCGACTGTACTTGCCCAAGTGATTTAGAAGCTTGTGGAACTGGTTTGCAGGAGGAGTTTGGAAAGGTTTGGAGATGCTGGCTGAAGGAGCCCTAGAATGCTGTAAGCTGAGCTTAATGGGAGAGATTCTGGTTGGAGTTCAGAAGAACAGAATGCTCATAGAAATGCAGACAGTAATGTCCAGGCTTAGTGGGTTTCAGCTGGGAACAAGGACTCCGTCGGCAGTTGGATTCGAGACCATATGTATTGTACAGTGGCAGAAAAATTGTCTACATTTTGCCCATATCCTGAGACTTTGCAGGACACTGAGATCAAGGGTAGACTAAATCAATCTGGTGGAACAAATTTCAGGAAGCCCAGTGTTCAGATTATGGCGTGAATACTGCTGGCAGCTTTCAGCCAGATTTATAGTGAGAATCGAGAGCAACTTGATGTGAAAACTTCCCAGTTTTGTCAGAAAAAAATGGCCTGCAAAGCTGGGGTAAAGGAAAGCATGGTTGGTGAAAAGATCAGCTTTAAAAAGAAGGCAGGTACTTTGCCTCAGGCCAAAAGGAAAGATGCCTTGAAGGTGTTTTGGGAATCAGCAAGATCCCACCGTTTCAAGGCACAATAATACAAAACTGAAAAGCTTTCATCTCAGAAGAGAGACGTTTCTACAGCCATGAGCCAAGAGGGGCTTGCTGCTGCTCAAGCTGGCAGCAGACTTCAGCATCATCCATGTACTGCAGGTTTTATAGGCATGCAGAATGCAAGAGTTGTGAGGTCAAGGAGGCTTCCATCCAGATTTCAGAAGAAGACCTAGCAGGACATGCAGTGTGCCCCCAAGTGGGCAGTGCGTGAAGCTGTGAGAATGAAGCTGAAAGTTCAGTGAAGACAGAGGAGGTTGAAGATGCCAGGAACTTGGAATGTTTGCGAGGAAAAACGCAGGGAGTGAGGTGAGCAGAGCCAAAACAAGAGGGAACGTGAGGGCTGCGGCTGATAGTGCCTGGAGTGAGGCCATCCAAGCCCTTGGAAGGTCAGTTCTCAGCACAACTTGCCCTGGGTGCTGGATATGGAGCTACAGGATTTAATGTTTGCACTCCTGAGTTTTGCTCTTGCTTTGATCTGGTTTCTTTCTATCCTCCTATTCCTTTTGGAATGGGAATACTTATCCTGTGATAGGCTGGAAGTATTTAACTTTCTTTGTGATATTTTTACAGGGGCTGACAGCTAAAAGTTTGCCTTGAGTCTCAGAGGAGACTTTAGGACTTTTCAGCAGTGTTGGAACTGGTAGAATTTTGGTGACTCTTAAAGGTGAATAAATTGCATTTTGTATAAAGCGATGGGCAGGAGTCTTTTGGGGTCCAAGGGTGGAATGTTTAGATTGAGAATATCCCCCCAAATTCTCATGTGTGGAAGGTGACTGGATCATGGGGGCGCCGTGTCTAACAGTGGTTTAATTCACCGAAGAGTTTAGAGCTGACTGTGCTGTAAGGAGGTGGGACCCGGTCAGACGAGGTGGTTCACTGAGTGCGTGAATTGAAAGGTTATAACTCCTTTCCTGTCTCCTCCCTCCTCTGTCTGCTTCCTGGCTGTCACAGAGTAAATGTCTTTCCTCTGCCATGTCCCTCTGCCATGCCGTTTTCTGCCTCCCAGCTCGCCATTCACAGACTGAAACCGTAAGCCAAAACAAGCTTCTCCTTTAACTTGTGTCATATATTTTGTCCCAGCAATGAGAAAAGCGACTAAAATATCTGCCGTGACTCCTATTACCAATAACTTTAAAACCATTCTTTGTAACTGATCTTTAAAAAAACTGCCTGTCCTCTGCCCGCTTTGTCAACCTCACCTTCTGCCTCCACCCTTTTCTTTTCTCTGTTCTGGGATCCCGTGTGGTCCTTTGGCCTGTCTTACTCTTGACTCTGGACTCTGGAATATGCTCTCTCTGCCCTCCATCTCTCTTTAGTCTTCCTCCTGACCCCATAGTTGAGGCTAAATTTTTCTCATTATTTCCATGTCTGTACCTCCCATTTGTTGTGATAAAGCGTTAGTCATTCTCTGTAGAAAGTAATCCCAGGAGACAAGTTCTTTGCTCTTCTTGTTTACTACTGTACTCCTAACACCCTACTCTGTTCCTAGCAAATCATACCTGGTCGGAAGAGATGTTGAAAAACCGAGATAATGTGCTTTACAGCAGTAAAATGTTTTGGATGATAGTCCTTATGTAGTAGGTCTCACCAATCCATAGGTAACCAAGATTTTTGACAAGTTGGTATCCTTCCTTAGAAGCCTGCGTATATTCAACTGGGAAATATTTGTAGCTTTTCATATTATGCGATTGTCAGCATGAGTGGGTAGAAGAAGGTGGGTTGCATGTAAAAGTGATAGACTTAGCTCTGTCTTCACAGACCTACCTACCTTTCATGTGATGGAATGAGTTTGATGTTCTTGTGTGCCTCAGTAGTCCTGGGCTGAGAGCATTAGTATTTGGTTATGTAGTTCATTTAATGATGATGATGATTATTAGCCATCTTCTCTAGCTACCCTTTCTGATAAATCTCAGGACCTTTATTCCACTCTTAAGAATCTTGCATCCAGATATTCTTGATATTCAATTTATTTTCCTCTGGGAATTGCTCTCTGAGATTCTAATATGATGTGAAGGTTGCAGTGGACCTGTTTCCTGCTGTTTGAGTCCTTTTCCTAGCTCAGTTCAATAGGTTGTAGACAGTGTTGATGGCTATCCGAGAGTGGTAGTGGTGCTTTTGTTATTGGTTACATCAGCAGCAGGTTTGTTGCTTTGTCCTGCTCGGGCTGAAATAGTAATGACAGCATCTTACGCAGATACTTCCTTCCTGTGGAACTGCTGGTAGCCCCGAGTGCAAGGTGAGATCAAGTGGCAGTAGATCTGCATTGGGGAAGACTGGAGAGCAGAGAGGCTGAGAAGAGTCTGGGTCACTGGATGCATGAAGCTTAATGAGGTATGAGGTTTATTGTGGCTCACAGTTTCGGTGGTTTGAGTCCATGGTTGGCTTGGTTCCATTGTTTTGGGCCTATGGTGAGGAAGAACATCATGGTAGAAGAAAACTCTTCACCTCATGGCTACTAGGAAGCAAAGAAAGGAGAGGGTAAGGACAGGATCCCAAGTGTCCCCTTCAGGGCCATGCCCCCAGTGATTTAACTTCCTCCCACTAGGCCCCACCTCTTAAAATTTCCACCAACTCTCAATAGCACCACATGCTAGGCACCAAAACCTTCACGTATGCCTCTGGGTTAGGGGTGTGGGGCATTTGAGATTCAAACCATAACAAAAAGCCTTTGTAGATCCCATTTAAATGACCAATTGTTGCATGAAAACTACCTCAAAAAATGTAATGGCTTGAAATATTATACCTGATGCTTCTGTGAATCAGGAATTCAGACAGGGCGTGGAGGGGACGGCCAGTAATTGCTCCATGATTTCTGAACCTCAGCTGGGAACTGGCTGGACATCTTTCCTTCCCACCCCCAACCTGTAACTTGGCTTTTCTCATTAGACTCCTTTATATCGACTCTCAGAGCGTCCAGAGAGATTGCTTCAAGAGACAAGAAATAGGAGCTGCTAGTGTCTCAGGACCTGAGCCTGAAAGCCAGCAAATCCTCCTTTTCCTGTTTTTCTGGGAGGTCAGAGTCTGCTTAGATTGATTGCAGTAAGATTTAGCTCCTTCTTCTTGATGAAAGAGTGTCAAAAGATCTTCGTCTACCTTTAATCTGCCTCAGTCACCTGGACTTCTAGTCTTCTGTGTTCACCTATGAAAGACCCACGACCCCTGGCTAAAGCGGTGATTGGTCCAGCATGTTTACAGCTCTCTTTTCAGAAGTAAAATGAAAATAATCTAGCACAAAACCCCATACCTACCTGCCAGAATGCTTTCATTCATCACCCCTCGCCACCACCTCCTTTTGCTCTGTATTGCTGAGCCACAGGAACCCAGAGCAGATGAGTTGGCACACACACACACACACACACACACACACACACACATTTTTTTTTCATTGCAAATAAGATGCTGACAAAATGCTGCCTGTCAGTTTTGAGGGAGCTTCTTTGCATCAGCCTCAGGCTGCTTGGCGCTGCAAGGACTCCTTCCCCAGAGAAGAGCAGAGGGGGAGAGCCTGCTTATACTGTGTTGTGGAGTGCCCCCTCGCCTGTTGCATTTGTTCTGGAGGGAAGGGAGCGAGGCCCTGCTGCTTGTGGTCTGAGCTACCTCTGCCTCTTCTTAGCCAGAGCTCCTCCCATCAATTAGTGGGCAGCTGATGCATTTCTATTTGAAAGTTAGTGCTTTCACAACCTGATACTGCAGTATTTTCTGAGTATATTATTTACCTCCAACCTGCGGCTTTGCACCATTTGGTGTCCATGCATTCATGAGAAGGGGAGAGATGAGAGAAAAGGGAAGTGGATTTCCCAGTTCTTCCTCCATTTTCTTCCTTCTGGGAGGAAAGAAAATTGCAGCTTTTCTTCATGTAAGACTTGACGTCCATTTCTAAGTGTGTAAAGCAGGAGGAGAGAGGTGATCAGGAAACACGGCAGTGCAAGAAACGAGTGAACTCTCCCAAAGATGGGAGCTTGCTTCCCTCCTGAGGTATCTCATACCTGACGTGAGGACAGATTGCTTTTCTACCCTTATGTTTCATGTGATCGTGCTTCAAAAACAAGCAGTGTCTTCACAGACAGGCAGTTAAGTTAATTTACAATTCATCTCTGACCTCACGCACCTGGAAGAGAATAAATTACCATTCAGAACTGAACGTGCCTGTGTGCCTATGTGTGCACACATTCACACTAAGACACACTGTGCCTTTAACATTGCAGAGCACTATAAATCTATAAAAAAGAAATCTCTAAAACACACATGTGGGGCTGAGGAGCAAGTCAAAGTCAGCGGATTAACAGTATTTTATTTCCTTGCATTAATTCCCTTCTTAATCAGAGAAAGAGAGATCTTCTAACCAGAAGCCACAGTCTAATTGATATCCTTTTGGTGTTTTAAATCCTAGCAAATTAAAGAGACTTTGCCGGGGATGTTTTGAGGTTTTTTTCAGGAAGAATATGATTTACTTTTATTCGTACATTGTCATCCTAGTATATATTTTGAATTTCCAGTTGCTTTCTTAACTGGAACATTTAGGAGAAATTCTCAACCTCAGAGGAGAACACTCAGCTTAATGTCATGGTATCTGAGGACAAGTCCATTGGTGCAGGTGGTGCGGTCTGTTCTCAGTTTCTGCTAAGTCAGTCTCAGCATTGTCCTTGGTACCAACAACTTCTTAAAGGCGGCAGATGTAGGCGGTCAGGTGCTGAACACTGGTGTGCAGGGAGGGTGGGAGTTCAGGGGAGGGTTGGAGGGGCCTGGTGGGGCTGTTCTGCTCCCCGAGCTTCAGCGCAGCTTGCCCACCTGCCCCCACTCCAGTTCCTGCTTCCTCCTTGAGTGCCGAGTGTGGTTATCTTGCTCATGTGCGTGAAGTATCTCTCCAAGGAAAGCAGGACTTGCTCTTTCCGCCCTTCCAGTGGACTCCTCATCTGTGTAACCTGCATGATTTTTATTTACTTCTGCTGAAATCGTTTTCACAGTACATAATCCTAGAAGCCCTTTTATGTGGTTCAAAAGAAAATCAGGCAGGACTGTGAGGGGTGACAGCTTCCTGGCTTCGGAAGACTCAGTGTGATCGTGGGTCAGCCTCTCACTTAGGGCCACCCAACCCTGGGGACTCCTTCTAGTCTCATTGAGACCACTCAGCCCCCTCTGTTGCTGTGGGGATAAAAGCCAGTGACATGGCAGAGTGCTCTGGAGAGCGGAGGCTCCTCATGCAGGAAGTCGTATCATTATGTTTTGAGAATGCTCACAGCTGTCGAGTGTGGCACACTGACATCCTCCTGCCCCTCTACTGGTGGGAAGCAGCTGTTAATTTCACTTCTGCCGCTCCTCTTCCATATGTCGGAGCGAGGAGAAATGAATGGATAAGAAATCCGGTGAGGCTGTGGAAAACCATCTGAGGTGTCTTCTGTCTAGTTTTCTATGAGGGAGTATTTTCAGTGTTTCTCTCCTCACTGAAATCAGGAGGGAAGACATATATGGTGCTTTTAGTCACTTTAAAGTGACGCAATGGAAATAGCGTGGTGCTCTGTGTATGAGGGGATTCATCGACTGAGACTCTTAAAAACTAGAATTAGGATGGTCTGAGCACCTGTGGGGATTCCTGGACTAGCTCTTGCAATTCTTGAGTTTTATTTTTTGTCCCTCCCTCTTTATGCCGCCCCTCTACCTACTTCTTGAAAATGTACCAGGCCCCCGAATATGGATTGCTATCCCCAGAAAGCACTTCCCCACCTTGTTCACCTGGAGATGCTTCCTTTTGAAAGACCTAGCATAGATGTAACCCTTGGGAAAAGTTATCCCTGACACCCACTATCATGGATGATGATTCTTTCCTTTAACTTACCTGTTCGCTGATGCCCTGGGTTATGGGGGAAGGGGAGGAGTACCTACCTTCATAGAAAGATACCAGGTAGCGCATGTCTTTTCTTTTTCAGCAGATGGTGTGTTTTCCCCTTTGGGCTGCTATCATAAAACACCATTGACTGATTGGCTTATGCACAAGAGACACTTGTTTCTCAAATATTGGGGGCTGGGAAAGCCAAGATCACTAGCAGATTTGGTGTTTAGCAAGAGCCCATTTCCTGGTTCAGAGCAGGCTTTCTTTTTGCTGTGTTCTTGTGCAGCAGAAGGGGCAAAGTTGCTCTCTTCTATAGGCATACTAATCCCATTTCCAAGGCTCTATTCTCCTGACCCAGGGACCTTCCTAAGGCTCTACTCCTGTTACTGCCAACTCTCAGTTTATGATTTCAACATACTGACTTTAGGGAGACTCAGGCATTCAAATCATAAGAAACAATAATTTTGAGGCCAGAAATCGTGTCTCCTTCATCTTCATTTCTTCAGGGCTTAGGAGAATTTTTGTAAATGTAGATTCAGGACATGTTTAATGAGTACATGAAGGAGTTAGAAAGAAAAAGCTAAACCGTGTGCTAACATTCCTTCTGATTCAATAATTAGTGTTAGTACCCGTCACAGTTCCCACTAGGAAAACAATTACCAGTTCCTAAGATGCAAAACGTCCCTGAGTACAGGCATTAATATACATGTGTTTATTTCATAGGGCTGCTGCAAACAAATTTCTACTGTGTGGCTTACAACAAACACGTTCTCTCACGGTTTTGGAATCTAGAAGCGTGCCATCAAGGAAAGGGCAGGCTCATGCTCTAAGAGGGTCTTAGACTAGAACCTCTTACTTTCCGCTTCCAGGCTCTGGTGGTTGCTGGCCATCCTCGGTGTTTCTTGTCTTCCAGCCCCATCATGTCAGTTTCTCCATATTCCTTTGCATGAATTTTGCTGTGGTCTAAATGTTTCTGTCCCCTAAAGTTCATATTGAAAGTGAATTCCCAGTGCAGTAATGTTATGGGGTGGTGCCATTCAGAGATGAGTAAGTCTTGAGGGCCCCCATTCTTTCTTTTGTAAGGAGTCCCCAGGGAGATTTCTGCCCTGTAAAGACCCAATAACAAGGCACTGTCTTAGAAGCAGAGAGCCCTCACCAGACACAGAATATGTTAGTTTCTTGATCTTGGGCTTCCCAGCCTCCAGAACTATAAGCAGCAAAACTTACTTGTTTACAAAGTGCTTTGTTGTTAATTTAAAATATTTTCTTATAGCAGCTCAAAGACAACTGTCTGAATGTGTATGTGTGCAAATGTCCATCTTCTATTAAGGATGCTAGTCAGTGAGTTACGGCTCACCCTAATTCAGTGATACTTCATCTTAATTTGATTACTTGATTATTTCCAAATAATGGTGCATTCATTGATAGAAGGGAGACGGAGGGAATCAGGACCTGGATATACTTTTGCAGAACAAAATTCAACCTTCCCTGATCTTGTCCTGGAATTTTGATTCCTTAACTCCTCAGGCTGTCCGCCAAATGATTGTCTGATTTCTGCTTCAGCATGCCTGGGATTTTACTTCCCTTTGAGGCAAATTGCTATAATTGGGCACAGCTTTTAGAGGATTTTCTCTTTTAGGAGGAGGGGCAACTCTTTCTCCCCACTACCTCTATCATTTACAATTAGGATGAATATGGAATAACAGTCCACCTTCTTGAGGGGAATTGGAACTTTATATTTTTGAAGATGATGCTTCTGGCCTCCTCTCTATTCTCGGTTTCTTCAAATCTTCATCCAAGTTATGGTTTCCTTACCACCCCTCCTCCATGCCGATGGAACTTCTTGTTTGTCCTTCTGTTTGTGAAACTCAACGTGAATCTTCTGGGTTTGGATTGAGGAGCGCGGATCAAAGCCGACAGGCACATCACCCTCTCGGAATCCACTTCTGTTCGAGTCGCTTGTCATGCAGTCGTGGTGGCCAGAGCTCACCCTCGAAACAGCTGAACTTGTTCTTGGTCTCATGCGATATTGCAAAACACTGTTCCTTTTCTTTGGTATTCTGACCCCAAAGCCCGGCCCTTGTGTGATGATATTTTACCCTGCTGTGCTTGGTCAGCGGCCCTGGCCTGTCACCCCAGTAACCGTGCATACTGACAGTAGTGTATTGGGTTAGGAGAGAAGGAGAGGGGAAGGTCATTGCTAGAAAAGGGTCAGTGCTAGAGGTCACCATGCTGCTTCCCAGGTCCCGGATAGCTGATCAGAACAGAAATAAGATACAGTCTGGGGATAGCTATGGAAAAGGCTTTAGCGTCTTCTGCTTCTCCCAGCTACTGCGGCAGGTGGGCAGCTGTGTCATACATTTAGTGAGGTCTCCTCTGACACTTGGGTAGTAATGTAGATTCTGGTAGTCTCAAGCCTTCCTGTTTAAATGAATGCTATTGATCAGGGTCCCAAACCCTTGGGCAGTGGGCTGGAACGGGCCACACAGCAGGAGGGTTTCTCTGAGTTTGCCACTGTGCTTTGTCACTGGTGTCGCTTTCTTAGCTCTGCCTCCCGTCAGGTAGTAGATTCTCAGGAGTATGAATCTTACTATGAGTTGTGTGTGGGAGGGATCTAGGTTTGCACTCTTTTGAATCATTTCCAAACCATCGTCTCCTTCGTCCATGGAAAAATTGCCTTCCATAAAATGGTTCCTGGTGCTAAAAAGGTTGGGGGCTGCTGCCGCAGATGGTCAAAGCTGGAGGGTCCTTGGAGATGATAACTTGAAAGATTGAAAACATGATTGGTGGAAACCAGGCACATGCATACTCCCGTCTCCACCTCTTGTCTGTGACTTTGGAAAAATTATTTTGGAAAATGAGTTCAATAACGCTGCCAGCTTTGAGCGTTGTTACAATTGAAGTAATGCTATCTATTTAATTTTAGCTAAGACGTGTTTAAGAAGGGAAGCTGCGATTCAAAAAAGTCAAACGATTTGAACCCCAGTTTATTTGTGTGCCCACCCACAGCAGAAATGACATTCCACCTTTCGGTTTCTAGTTTAATGCTCTTTTATCTAAACCACTTGGCGCTTCAGAAATCGTTAGCTCATGTTATTTCTTTACCAGTTGGCTTTTGTTAAGAGAATAAAGGAAGAGAAATAAAACAGAATTGGTGTATAAAATCTTTCTGACTATAATACTGATCCTCTGTAGAGTCCGTGAATGTATTCCGGATGTGTCTAGATCACCTTAGAGACTCCGTTGCCCTCAGAAACAAGGAGACGTGTGGAGAAGCTGCCCCAGACCTTGCTGTCTCCCAGCTCATGGTGATGACTCCCACTTCCACTGGGCAGCCGGAGCAGTGCTGGCTCCTGAGGTGGGCTGGCACCAGACAGAAGCTATCTGTGTGCAGTCAGCAGCTGCCCGCATCCTGAGGCCGTGCTATCTACATCTAATATGAAGTGCAAACTATATTTTTTCTCAGTTTCCATGAGTTGGAGAGGTACATTGTGCCAGCTTTTCTCAAGTGCCACAGTCAATAATCTACTGCCTTTATTTTTTATGCATGCTAATGACTTTTCTCCTTTTGAGATGTATTTGTTTCCCAGGTCAGTCTTTGCACTATTACAACAAATAAAATAACTTAAAAAGAAAAAGCTCTCTATATCAGGGTGCGTTTCTGCCCAGAGTTTTATGGCATGAATCAGAATCGGGAGAAAATACTGCTCTGCCATGCAGGGAGACCCTGCTGGCTTCTCGGGCCGGCCAGAGCAGAGCCAAGTCAGGGCGAAGAGGACAGTGGAGTTTTGGCTGACAGAAGCACTTGGCCATGTGAGGAACAGCTTGAAGGCCTGTGCTGCGGGCACTGGCTTCCAGGAGTCACTGCCCTGTCCCCCGCCCGTCCAGCCGTGCCGCTTTCTAATAGAGCTTGTGTATGTTCTGGGGACACCATGGTGACCTCTTGCGATGCAGTGGAGGCCTTGTACTCCCGTTTACACAGCATTTTGCCTACACACTTTGCCAAACATTTTAGCCACCTTCTGTATTCTCTCTGCTTTGGGTTCACTTAAACCTTTACTTTCAGCAAAAGCGCTTTCGTTGGTGTTACTCTGGCCCTAAATACTTTCTCATAGTGGTTCCTCCACCCTTGGTGTTGAATTCTGGTCCTGCTTCTCATCCATGTCTGTTTTGTTCTAAATACCATCTATCATTTAAGGTTGAACTCCAGTGTTGTCTTTTTGAAGGCTTCTGTGACTTCTGTTTTTATTCATTTTTCCCAACAAACATTTTATTGGGACCCTCACATGCCCGAGGCTCTTAGTGTTGTGGACAAAGCACGGAGGAAAACAGACACAAATCGCTGCCCATGGCTTACATGCTACTCAGGGGAGAGAGGGAAAAGTATACTCATAGGATCTCAGATGGTGGAGCAGGGATGGGGTTGTAATTTTCAACAGGAGGGTCCAGGAGGGAGGCTGGCTAGTGTTCCGTCTCATAGTGCTTCATAAATGATTTGGAAATGAATGTTGTTGCCGAGGCCTGTTTTACTGCTATCCCCAGTGAGCCGAAAAGAGATTTGTTCTGAACTGTGCGGTATTGCTCAAGGATAGACCAGGGATCCCTCCAGACCATGGTCTCTGTGGCAACAGTGCCCAGGTCAGCCAAGATGACTTTGCTACGGAAATTGCCATGTGAGACTAGCGCACGAGTCCCTTCCAAAGGCTTAGTTGTCTCAGCCTTAAAATAAGGGAAATTGGCTAATTGACCCCTCATGAGTCTCCTAGTTCTTCTAGTTTGTATCATAACATCCTTACCACATGCAGGAATTCTTTGCCAATGATTGCAAATCACAGATTGTTCTATTGTTTATGCCCATGGTCTGTGTTCCCTGTAAATAGCACCTACAGCTGTATTCTCTTCCACTCTATAGGCTCCAGGAGAGAATCTCCTCCAACTAGATTGCAACCAGTCAAGACAGGTCTGGGAACGTATTTTGTCCCCTTGATATGTGTGGAAGACTCTGGTTGGGGCTTGTTGATTCACAGCGTCATTAATCTCTCTATCCATTGCTTATCAGATGCCCAGAAAGTATGATGGAAGCTGCGCGTTAGATCCTGGAAATACTGAAGAGGGGCAAAGGAAGTTCTGACCTCTAGAAATTCACTGCGTATCAGAGGAATAGTCCTGTTTGTTAAGTATGTTGCACCGTGCTTTCATATCTGTTGGGGTATCTTGATCTTCAGACATCTTGAGGTTGAGGTAGAACTTACAATATGAAATTATACTTTATGCCTTTTGAATTATGGGATTGTGACTTGGAAACTATTGGGCTGGTGAGAACGAGGTAAATGGTGCTGTTGACTTGGGAGTCTAGAGCCCACCATGAAGCAGTGTCATAAAGAGCAAGAGATGGTGGGTGGGAGATAGGAGTCTATTTCTCTTTTCTCAAGTTCTTTTTGCCCTTGTGATATATGCATAAAAACTTGGCAACCTTACTGTTTTGAACTGTGAATTTCCAAGGCTGCTTTTACGCCATGTGATTTTGGTTGGTCCCTGGACAGAAGAGCTGAATTCCGAGTATTTTGCATTCTCACCTTTTCCGCATGTCACAGGGAAGGGGATGGTTCAGGGGGTGCAGTTCCTTCTCTAAGCGAAGGAAGAATCGGGATTGGCCACATGCCTAGCTAACCTGCAACCAGGACGCTTTCCTGCTTAGCTTCATTTCCTTAATCTCTTGGAACTGGCCCAGAAGCTGAGCAAGATGGCGCCCTCTGGAAGGGTCAATCAGATGGGTTTTCCTTTGAGTCTCCAGCAGCTTTGGGCAGCCTGGGGCTCCTTCTGGCTGAGTTAGAGATGCCTGTTTAGAAGTCTGTGGCTGCATCTCCTCTGGCATCTAATGAATTCTGACTGACTCGGAGTGCTCCAGACTTGACTGCAGTTCTTTGAAGCCCATCTTCCACGCAGAATTGGCAGGTTCATTTAATTGTTTGGGAGCCAGATAAAAAGGCTTTGTTCTCTGTTCGTACGTTACGCCATTTCACAATATCTCTTCTCCCGCAAATTGCTGAGATTGTTCAATTTGGGCCTTCAGTTACTTTTCTTTGACTGGATCTTCCAATTTATATGGCAAAGCCTGTTCTTTTTGATTAGATGTTTAGGATATCAGTTAGGTTTCTTAATCTGTTCATTTGTATTTCCTTTTGCCTTTCTCTTTTCTCCCTTTAAATCTCTTCCATTGTAAAAAGCATGCAGTCCTAACAGCTGTAAAGCAAGGCGAGTGCTTCTTATTTGCTTGCTATAGTTTGTGATCTATTATTATTTTTGGCTTATGTTTTAGGACGATAATAACAGTATCATTCTCATTATTTCTGTTTTTCAATCTGTTCTGACACTTAGATCTCAAACTGACAGAAGATTATTATTAGGTAAGTTAAGCCCCAGGAAACTGTGGTCTGTACTTCAGAAAATGAGCCAAGTGCATTGCCAGGGACTGGGGTGGAGCTGTGAAAAAGGTAAACAGAGTCTCTTCCTTTATGGGATTTCTACTCCAGTTTTGCCTGTGTTTCCTCGTTTCTTCTCTCAGTCCTGTGAGAGAGGGATTGTGAGTCTCACCACAGGAGGAAACAGACTCAGAGTGTGAAAGCATTTGTTCAAGGTCACATGGTTACAAAGAAGTGGGGCTGGGTTTGCACATGAAGTGATCCTTGCCTCACTGTTTCACAGCTCAGGGGACCCAGAGGGTCCCTGCGCTGCACACTGTCAGGGCCCCTCCAGATTTACTTTAATCTGAGCATTAAAAACATTCCAGCATGTGGGTCTTGGGGTCTCCCTCTATCTTGCTTTACTCTTTTGAGGCTTCACTGTCTATCCTTCAAGTGGAGAGGTAGAGAAGGAGGAAGGATGAGAGGGGAGAGGAGGCCAGTACCAAAAAGAGTGTGTTATGGAGTCAACAGATCCAGCTTCAATCCTGGCACTGCTGTGAGTCCACTCTGTGATCTTAGAAATTTGAACCTCTATTTCCTTATTTGTAAAATTGAAATTATAAGTTCATTTGTAGATTAAATAAAAAACAACCCAGGAATGTACAGGAAGTATTTAGCATAGTACCATACAGATTTTCAGATACCATTTTTGTATTAAGGTTATTCGTTCATTTAAGTGCTCAGAGTGTGTTTGTTAGGGGACCTTTGGGGTGGGACTCCCACAGTGTTGTTGTATTTTCTTATTTTGGCCCATCAGAGGTGCCAGCATGTCATTGTAGATACGACATGGTTAAGTCTGCTGTGAACATCTCGGATGTCAAGTGATAAAAGTCACATTGTATTAAATGCTACCATAGTGTGAAAAGGCACTTGTCACAGAAGTGCATTGTAAAGAAAGGAGGGTAGAATTCCGACAGCGTCCTCCTCATGGAATAGAATGGCTGCCAGCAGGTATAGCCATGTGGGAAGAAGAAGCCTCCCGGGGAGGAGAGGCCGGCGGGGTGATGTGATCCGGGTACGGTTGGTCTGAAAGGTCAGGCTAAGGAAGGTCACCTGGTTGTCCATTTATAATGCTGGGGATGGGTGGTGGAGGGATGAGAGAGTCAATGTACCAGAGGTAAACCGAGGCAGGGGTGATGACAATGCTCTTCGAGGGAGAGATGAAGGAAACTAGATCCAGGGCAGTGATGATGGGAAAGAGAAGAACCGAGAGAAATCGAAGCTGATGGGATGTTTTAAAAGCCCTTCTAAGAATCTGGGTCTCTGGGCAGACATGAAATTAGAACAGGCAAACCTGAGATAATTTGAAAGTTTAGTGAGATCAGTGTGGGCCGAGGACAGGGGACATCGTGGTTCAAGTGGCCAGAAAGGCTGCACAGAGGTTTGTGGCAGCGCTGTCTGAGGATCTTCTCTGGGCTCCACCAGCTTGTAGCGGGTGTCTGTCTCCTGTGTCCTCTAACCTCACAAATGGACATTGACTTGTTCTCATTGTTTCTGATTTTTTCTATAGCTTTTGGATTCCAGGGAATGCAAGAAAGAAAATCACATTTTTTTATGTCCATCATCAAAAGAAGAAATAGTTTTCCTTTTCTGGAAAACTATGTATCCCTCCCCTCTTCTGTTTTCCCTTCCTTTAAATACTCTATTATAAAAGTGACCTCTAGACCACCAGTACGGAACACATTTCACGATGTTTCAGCTTAGTGCTGGAGTGTATTTAAGGAGTTCTTTACTGGCTGTCTGTTCAAGGAGAGAAACTCTTCCTTTGAAATAAGAGCCTGTTTGTTTCTATGGCACACTCTCTTCTTACATCCCTTCTTTCCAGTTCATTCGTTTCTGTAGCCATCGCATCGATGGCTGAGATTGCGTACATAAGGCTGTGTGTTGGAAGCTGATGCTGTGTATGCTGATTTCTATCTCTGATTATGAACTCTGTAGTGAAATGATGAAGTAGGTTTCTCTTCCTGAACCAATTTGTCCATGTCTGCCTCTGATCCTTTCCCGGTTGGCAGATCTTGCCTTTGACCCTCAGCCACAGTGAATCAGTGTGCCCTGGCACCACTCCAGATGCCTGGGGCAGAAAACTTTGCCCAAGTTAGCCGGTTATTCCTCGAAGCTGCTTGGTTGTTCAAGTCTCTGTTGGTCTTTCCTAGAAAATTTTGGCTCCACATGTGTCATTGGTTTTAGTTTATTTGACATGTAGCTTGTTTTGCCTTGTGTCAAGCACTTCTGGGAATAATACCATGAGACTCGGGCACTGCTTGGGAGTAGCTCATAGAGAAAAGCTGGTACTGTATCTTGATTTGTAAGGTTACATTTAGTGGTTTTAGTGTATTTACGAAATTGTCTGTCGATCACTGCTATCTATTCCGGAATGTTTTCATTCCCCCACAAAGAAATCCCATGCCCATTAGCAGTCTTTTCCATTGTTTCTCGCCTCTCACCAACCACCCTTGGCAGCAACCCTTGCCAATCACTCATCTGCTTCCTGAATCCATGAGTTTGCCTGTTTTGGACGCACATCTCATGTAAATGAAGCCATATAATATGTGGCATTTTGTGTCTACCTTCATGTAGCGTAATGATCTCAAGGTTCATGTATCGTTCCATTGTGGGTGGATATCATGTTTATAGGAGTAATAGCTCGAGTGTTTTCTGTTCACTGCCTCACGAGCTTTGCAATTTTCCTACTTTGGGTACAACAATAATTGCCATTTTGAGATATGAAGGCCTAAGTAGGTTACATAGCTAATAGGTGGCAGAGCGATCTTCGTTTAACTGCAGAGACCGTGCTCTTGACCACCGAACTATATAGACGATGCAGAGCATGTTAGAAACGATCAGGAGAAAGTTTACAAAGGTGGTAAACTGCTGTAAGGTTCAGCAGCTCAGCACTATGTTTCAGGACTCGGTGTGTTCTTGTGTGTTGTGCTCTGCCCTTTGGATTGTGGTCACAGGAGGTCCAGGGCAGCAGATGCAAATCTAGGTCACACAGGGAAGGGTGGAACTCCCAGTCCACAGCCAGGTCTGGTCATGGCTGACTCAGCACTGGGCGGGCTGAGCCTGAGGTTCCCAGACATTCTGTGCCCCTGGGTGGGGCCCAGGCAGGCAGGGACTTGAGAGCAAGCAGCTCTGTTCTCTGGAACGTAGGAGTCCATGCGAGTCTAAGCATGGCACCAGCTCATCGCCCATGCAGTGGTGGGATGGCTGAGCGAGAGCGTGGGCGGGTGCCAGATTTGACAGCCTGCACTTCAAAGTGAAGAGTCTGTGCAGTCGAGTGTCTTGGAAGTCACATTCCGTATTGTCCTACTCTTGTCTGCCCTTATCTCTGTTGCTCTGCCTAAACTTGCAGGCCAGCATCCGCCTGGGGACACTGTCCGGATCCTTTCTTATAGCATAGAGTCTGTCTCCTGGGAGATGGGAATGTCTAGGCCTGGTGTTTGCTTAGTGGAGCCCCAGGAAGTTGTTCTGTAATACAGTATTTCTTTTTCTGAAAGTTCAGTTATTCATTCAGCAAATATTTGAGGGCTGGGTGTGCAGCTCAGTAGAGGGTTTGTGTAGCATGCACAAGGCCCTGGGTTCCGTGTACACACACACACACACACACACACACACACACACGCACACACGCAAATGTAAACACATATCTGAGGGCCTCCAACGTGCCAGGAATTGTTTTACTTGGGACACAGTGAACAAAACAGAATGGGACTCTGCTCTCTTGGAGTTTTTGTCATTCAACCAGGGGAAACAGATAATAAGCAGTAGACTTAATAAATAAATTATAGCTTTTTATAAAATTCAATGCAATAAGGTGTTTTGAATAAAAGGAACTGTAGAGCAGGAGAGAGTGGATGTAACGGTGTTGACTTTTAAATCGAGTAAGGGGAGGACATTTAAACGGAAACTTCCACTTGAGGATGCTTGAGTAGCTAGCTCGGAGGGAAAGAGTCTTCCGGTGGGGCAGAGTTGGGAGTGTGCTGCAAGAGCAGCAAGGTGGCAGGTGGTGGGGAGTGTTGGAGAGAGTGGCGGGAGGGGTGCAGTCACCCCTCAAGCCAGCAGGAGAACTCTGGCTGTCCTTTTGAGGAGAGCGATGTATTTGCACATTACTTCTGGCTGCGGCACTGAGAGTCTTACTACGAGACTGAGTCTGTACTATGTTTAAGGTACTTCTTAGAGTAGACAGATCAACTGCTCAAGAAGTGTAGAAGGTTCATTCGTGTGGTGTATTCAGAACTTGGGGAATTCTGGAGTCGCTCATGCCGCTTCCCACGGGGTCCTCTGAATGTATTTTCTGTCTCTTCTCTCTTGGGTCCTTTGGCCAGTCATAGGCAGTGTGGCCGTGAGGGGGTGTCCTGCTGCTCGCTGTGTGTGACCCGGCGATTGTGTTCTAGGAAGTTTAGAAGTTAGTATTTGATCATTTGCACGCCTTTGTGTGTACACTTGACATGACCCCGGGGGGCCTTGGGTGGTCCAGCCACCCCCGGGTGGGAGTGCCAGGCACTGAGGTGCCATCCCGGCCCGCTCCCGCTCCGATGCAGAAGGTTGAAGGAGAGTCAGATTGAGACCAAAGTGCCAAAGTGCAGGTAACTTTTAATAAAGCAAAAACAAGTACAAAGCTGCTTTCTCTCAGTGAGAGAAGCAGGAGCATC